>JAIPRN010000361.1:0-26516 GCA_025469175.1 Geopemphigus sp. TES_GeoC_2020 | reverse complement strand
GAGGAAGACCAAAGAAGAAGTGGCTAAACACGATTGAGGAGGATATGGGAATTGCTGGTGTGTGCGTCGAGGATGTGGGAGATCGGGGCAAGTGGAGGTTGAAGACTAAGGTGGCCGACCCCAAATAGATGGGAATAAGGCGAGGACAATGATGATGATGATGATATATATACGTCGGCGCCGTCGATTTTTTCCCCGACGAATATTCGACGATCGATTTTTCAATCCCTCGGTGCCGATTCAAACGTTACGTTTTGGATTACACACACACACACACGTATAATATTAGACAGGGGTACTCACCGATGAACAATATGCCGAGTAGTCGAAATACGCCGAATTCCATGTTATTGTAATTCTAAACAAACGAATCGATCAACGTTAATACTGCCCCGGGTATGTTAGAATTTTGGTTTTCCAACGGTCGGGCCAGACACGTTGAAAAAACAAAACACGGATTCGTTTAACGGGTAAATGACGGATTCGATAAATCGTGAATTCCGCCAGTGGTCCGACTCTCGGATCGGTTCCGATTCATAATGAGCGCCGTCGGTCCAATTTAAACGTATCGATAACGAAATAATCTTATTCGACGATACGAAATCGTTACGGGAACGCGCTTAACACGCCGAGCGTGGTTGAACGTTTAAAGAAAACGTAAACTTTCCGTAGCGCGGGATTTACGTAAAATGCTTTTACCTTAACGTTTCTGTTGTTCGTGGACGAGTAGGCCCGCCGGGAAATCGGGATTCGATCGCCTAGAGGTCCCCTTATTATCTCCGAAAATTTAATAAAATCCCTGTCCGATAATATCGAATATTGCGTGTGAAAATACGAAAACTATAACCATTATCGTTTCGAATAAAAACAATTAAATAAACGCGCGAAACGTACGGCGATTTAATTAGCTCCAGTGGGGCGTATTTACAATTTTTTTTTTCGGGGCCGTGTCATAATAATGAAATAATTTTTAAAACGCCAATATTACGCTGGTTTTATTAGACATTTACGAATAGTTTTATATTAAAAACGAATTATCGAAATCGAAGAAATACTTCCATTAAATGGTTAAAATATTACGTTTTCTTCGTTATAATCCACAAAATAAACCAACTATCTACGATTACGTTATTGGCACGTTTAAAATTTTTCTGATTTTCAATCATTCTTCGGGGTGGACACTCTTAACACCTCCTTCCCATATATATATACACGTCACCGATAGTTCCGCGAGTGTATTGTATTCTTGTACGTAAGTGTTTAGGGGTCGATGGTCGGGGGATTTTGCGATAACGTTAACCGAAATGGAAAGAAATTCAAATATTTTCAGCTCGGAAGTTCGCCGCTTCAGCGACCGGATTAATAAAATAAGAATTACGCGAATACGAAATGATTTTAACCGCGTAAATATGTACCTTAGAATATTTTACTTTTACGGGACTTAAGAAATTACGCTCGTGAGTTTTACTAAGTAGTCGATAAATTCGTAGACTGCACCGATAAATGGTCTGAAAACAACGTAATAGTCTACTCCAAGTGCGTGAAAAACTAAGTGACGTCTAGATTACAGAGCCAATGGGTGACCTTATAACAGACACATTGCGTTCAAAACCGAGTAGTAGATACGAGGGTATTTACTTTAAAATTCCAAAACACGGACGATTACGTACAGATTTTGCGCGCCTTGGCCCGAATAATTTTAAACCGAACGTAACCGCTATAAAATAAACGCGTTTATCGGTGTATACGAGACGACAGTATTTAGTTGCGTCGGAATGAATTACAAAAGCTCTCGAAATGAGTGCGCGAACGAATTTCGTAACAAAAACTGGAAAGAAAAACGGAATAAATTAACCGCGTACGTAGTGAACGTAATGAGACGACCGCGTCGACGCATATTGATGGAAATATTACTCGGTTCCGTAATTCGTTTAATTGAAAAAAGTTCGCTTTAGATTATTAAAGCGATAATGAAATGTTAATATCGTGTAGCGTAGCGCGAGTATTAAACGTAAAATATCGTGTAGTTTGTTGTTGCTTTGATGTATCGGTGAATCGTACTTCGCGCATAATTAGAATTCCGTAACGAGTATTCGTTATTAAAAGTTTAAGAAACAGGTATACTTATACAGACTACAGTGAAATCTGTGTAAAGCGAGACCCTTTGCGATTAAAAACAATAAGTTCCATTTATCACGTACGCGTTTTCGTTTCATATATAAATAGAGAGAGTACGACGTACGAAGTTTAGAACCGACAACAACTTTTAGTTTTATCGAAGAATTCCGTTTTATCAAAACAACTCGGTAAACGACATTTTAATTTATCCTTTGTAATACTCGTGGACATTATACGAACACGAATATCAAGTTCATTCTTACCAGCATGACGTTAGCTAAATGAGCAGCCAACAGGGCATATACTCCACCCGATGCTCCGACGAGATACACGTTACTGTCAAAAACCGATGTACCCAAGGAACCTGGAACGAAAATTGTCCGTAAGATTTAAACGAATACGTTTGTAAAATTAAAAATCGTTTCTACACGAGCTTAACTACAATCGTTGCACGTACGAAGCTTTGTAAGTCCTACCAGTGGCGTACTTAGACTTGAATTTCGGGGGGGAGGTTAATATTTAAATAAATAAATCGGATGACTCTAACGAAACAAGACACATTATAAACTTTAATAGATTATTCATTTTTAACGAACACGTTATATTATATCGTGGATTAAAGTTTAAAAATATCTAGTTTTTCGTTATTATTGGCTAAAAATGTACGTCTCGTAAGAAATTAATTTTTCCTAAAAATTTTCGGGTGGGGGGGTGGGTTAGTACGTCACTGAGTCCTACAATATAAGATAATGTTCACGTTTTACCTGCTAGTACACCGGCCATGTACACGACCCCTATTCGGAGCGAACCGTGTACCATTTCTAACGGAAGACCCACGAGCAGTTGGACGGTCAAATTGAATATCAGATGAACCCAACTGAAATAGATATATTTTCGTATCGTTGTAGGCGTTTAATAATAATAATATTATTAAAAACCATCGAAAATACAATAACGAAGTATGTTCGATAGCGTTTGGTACGTACCCGACGTGCAAGAACATGTACAGCATAAATCTCCACAATTGTTGCCTTTTGTCGGGCCTGTATATGAACACACTGTCCATCGGAACGGGAGCGGCGACCGAAGCCCATATGTCGCCGGAAGGAATGGGAGGTGTATCCAAAGTTAGAGAGTAGTAATATAGATACGTTCCCAACTAAAACATCGGACATTATTAAATTACCGTGTGCAGTGGTTGGCAATATACGTACAAATCATAGGTAGCTATAAAGCGTATCATAAGTGGCGTAACTAGGATTTTGTTGTTTCGACGAGGTGGAAAGGAAGGATGGTTGTTTTCGGATCTCGTTTTAGATAGATCTCGTTTTTTTTTATAGAGGGCCGTATTGAATTACGAAAAAAACCTAACACGGAAAATTGATAATTTTAACGATTTAAAGTCATTAATTAATTCGATTGAAATGGTTACTACAGTGGATATCTATCTACAGTTAGAAAATACTAAGAGGATTACTTGAGAAGAGTTTTCGAGAGATGCGTTGACTGATTATATATATCAGTATATCGCGATATAATAGTGAATATAAAAAAAAACCCTTAAAAAATTACGAAATATAAGGTTATATTAAAATTAAAAGAGGGCTGTAACTTAAGGGCGTGTAAAATTGAAACGTGAATCGGAACTTAAAAAGTCGCATAGTAAGACATATATTAATAAAACAATTTCGATTTCGATTACTGCACTCAAACAGGTTTAATAATAATCTCTCGTATAATCCGAATTTTCGCGTGATAATAACAAAAATCGGTTTTCAGTAATAATTTCAATATTGTAAGAACGCGAGTTCAATTTGCATCAAACGCACACCTGTGCGCGGTGGTATACTGTAGGTTTAATCTTTCATTTTATAGGGACTACATCGTGTACGTACATATACGATATATGTTTGCCCGGTTGATAGAAATTTATTTACATCTTATAATACACATTTAAAAAACTCGATCAAAGCAAAAGTATCGAATATAGTCCATATTTAAATATTTTACAAGGTCGATTATTATGTATACTTAAGAATTGTAATAAATGCGTATGTGGTATACGGTAATGAGATTTTGCGCGTTATTACTTTATAGTTTAGCCAAGTGAATAATAATAATTTTTCGTTGTTTAAATATTGTAAATACGGTATTTAAATGTGACATAAAGAGTTGAAAAGGAGATTTAGTACACCAAAAACCTATTGATTATAAATTACTATTATTATTAATCTTCTAGAAATATATCACGGATACAGAATAACGCTGTAATAGTCTTAATATATAAAATAACTATAGAAATTAATAAAAATAGTTTAAAAATAGCGGTTTTTTTTATACCAAACGATGAACCGCGCAAAGGAAAACATTTAGTCTCCCGAGAGAAAACTTTAATTTTTGTGCCTACACTATTGTTAAATATCTCTATATACAATTATATGTATACGTATATACATATTAAGATATATATTTAAACTTAATTCGTTCTATTATAAAATACAGGAAATGGCGTTCATAAGGAAGTGTGACGTTAGCCCTAAATGTTTTTAAATTTAGTTGTCTTCTTCGCGCCAACTTTCTGAAGGCGTTTTGATAGGTTAAATACGTTGTTTTGTCCAACGCGGATTCACGACGTTTGCATTAAATGACTCAATTAACGTAATACGCGCATAATGGTGTTGAAAAATGAAGAACTTTTCGTAAACAGAAAACATCGTAGGTTTTTTATTATTATAGTAATCACGGCGTATCTATTTTTATTCGGGAATAGTTTATCCATGTAATATTATATACAGACAAAAGTTCCACGATAAATAATTTACAATATTAATAATTACAGGTCTACAAAATCAAGTAAATATAACTGTATATACCACACCACTGTAACGTAAAAAATCAACGTAAATCTGTGAAACGATTATTTTCAAAAGAAAAAAGAAAACCAATTGTATTCAAAACGTGACGTTATTTTAAGACTCATTGCACGTGTAATTTATAAATGTGGTTCACTATCTTTTGGGACAAATCCCAGACAGAATAAGAGCACGTGTCCCTTTTGATTTACAGGCGTTTCGATTTCCGGCGTTACGTTTCTTGGTGAACAGTGAGTGTATAATATAGTACTTTTACGACAAACGAAAATAGACAGTATGTTCACGTTACACATAACGCAGGATTTTACAAATAAACTATATATATATAGATTTAGATTTTGTGTTATGTAAGGATAAACATCGAAAATAGTGTTCACGTAAATATATTTTTTCTCAATATGTAATCGTAAATAATTAATATACTATATTATTTAAACGATATTCAAGTATAGGAAAAATAGATCGGACGTTAAACAATTAATATATCTATATATATATATATTAATAATTTCGTTCGCAACGTTATCAAATTTATATCTTACGATGTTATATGGATAAGCTTTGCCGAGGTGGAAATCTATAGACACATATCGAATAGAAACTCGATTTTATACGAATTTAGTTGTGATTTAAGTATACCCGTGAACCGTACGCAGCGCCGGGCCGTCGTGGCATAAAACGTCTCTTATATATACAAATATATAAAACACACCAGTCTCACGAGAGAGAGAAAAAGAGAGACGCTTTTATATGTCTATAGCGTATCCACGAATAAAACAATGACTAGACCAAAATAATTCACAGAATAATTATTTCGGACAATAACACGTATCCGGAAGTCGCCGCACGTATATTATATATATATACACGCATTATACAGTTTTTTTTATAAATTAGTAAACAATCCAGACGATTTTCGTTCGTTCGGGCTTCTCCGTATACTATTATAGGAAGTGCTCCTAGCCTAATCTATATTTATACATATGTCATATTTATATACCTTTGAAATGTATACAATTCAAATGATCAACATGACGCGTATGCTACGGGGATTGGCATTATTTTGCATGAAATTCGGAATATATACGCGCGCACGTACGAATATATATGTATACATACAAACGTACCCTGACCCTTCCTGCGTATACGATATAATATCGCGCAAGCTGCTGCGATGGATGGCGTATACGTCGTACGCGCGCGCCAGTGAAAGGAATTAATCACTCGAACAAATCCAGAGGGGTTTATGCCTGCCTTTTTTTGGAAAGGTAGAGACAGCTGTAAACAGTAAATGGTTTTCTGAAAATAGGAAATAGCCCGGGTTTCTCTCTCTCGTTTAGCCCCGAGGGTATATAATTTAACTCGCGTTTGACATCTGTTACAATTTCTTTTTCCTTCTTTATGATATACTTTTACTTTCTGCATGTAGCGAACTGTATACATCCATACCTACACTACCAGGCCACGTGCCACATGTTGTCTAGCGCGGATATTATTATAAAGGTATATACACAAGAACAATCATTAATGAAGACTCGTTTTTGTGTTATTTTTAATAATTTTGGTCGATGCACATACGTATGTCGTGTTATGACAATAAAATAAAAAACAAAATATACAAAAACAAACTGTCTCGTGAAAACTTTGTGGACGTTATATATAATAAATATAAACCGGAATCAAAAACTACGTCACTTGGAATTTTTTATTTTTTTTTTCGTAACTCACGTAGTTCAACAAATATGAGACTGCATGAATCAGAATTCGATAGTCCGACTTCATTTTAAAGTTATAACCAAAAAAACTTCTATTATATAGTAATTAATTAATAATTGACTAATGACGATCTAAGGCGTATGTACTAAATATGAATTTCGTGTTGGGCTAGTGAACAATAATACCGATAAGGAAATAAATAAATATGTACTAGGTAAAGATTTACATAAGGCACTCGTCAGATTTTCTCCTTTTTTCGTAACTAAAATATTTTAATATTTTTGAAAACAACGATGCGAACAGAAATTTGTAGGAACTATGAAGTTTTCAATTATATCACTATAAAATGTTAATACATATATAGAAATGAATTGAGACCTCTTCTGCAATGTAGTTTTTCCTTTTTATAAATGTAATTTATATTTGCTAAATCACTAATAAATATGTATAGAGGTAGTCTATATTATTGTATTATGAACTTACCTCAAAAACTGTAATTAGGAATATAAAAAGTGGCGGTGGGCAACATCGATAATTGTCTGCGTAATATTTCCGATCTCTTTCGTCTGTCAAGAACTCTTCTGCCACAAGACGCACCATTCTAAATAATAATTACAATAATAATTACGATAATAATTACAATAATAACAAATATAATATATATATATATATATGTATAATGTAATATGTACTTGAAATAATGTATATAAATATACATATGATTGAATTTGACGAATACAACCGACAAAATGGAAAATTATAGATTGTCCTAATTATTGATAACATACTGCAGGTCACCAGCGTGACTATTACATAGATTTCATAAAATGGAATAAATTCATTTTAGGATCTATCTATCAATTATCTATCTATCAACTAAATGATCACGGTGAGTTATCGTACGATATAGTAAACCTTGAACCTGGAATTTATTTCATTTAACAGCAATTGGGTATTAAGGTCAATTTGGTAATATTCATTATATCGAATTAGTGACTTAACTAGAGATTTTCAAAGGGAGAGAGACCAAAAAATAACAAAAACATTAAAAAAGAATCTCTTTTATCGTAATATATGAACTATTTTACAATATACAATTAAATTACTGTTTTTTGTGCCTTACCAAAAGATCAAATCTTTATTAAAATTTTGATATACTCGTACTTCGATAAATCTAATATTATTACACGTCCCAAGGGGGGTTACATCTAGTCAATTGCACGTTATTATCTTTTATCGTTTTAATTGGTCTTAATATTTTTTGCAAAATTACCTGTTGTTATCATATCTTTAAAATGTCATCCTATCACGAATTATATATTATCCCATATTATCGCTCTATCCACCGCTACTACTGTTTATTAGTCAATAATCCTTCCAAGCCAGAGTTATACTTACAATATGGCCGCCCATCGCATCCCGACGTCATTATTCAAACTCACCATAACCTATATCGATCACAGAACATTCCTAATACCATTGACACAAAATTAAATGGTTTAAAAAGAAGATTCGATTCTATCATCGAAATTGTATAGATTTTTTGATTTTTGAATGGAGTTTTTATTTATTATGCCAGGAAATTGATTTTAATAAAAAATACAAAAAATATATTAACGAAAATTGAAATAACTTTATTTTAAAGCTGGAAATTTTTTCTCAATGTTATTCAATTAGAAATAAATTATGTTCGTTTTTGAGAAATTTTAAATTAAATTGTTAAAAATTATCTTCACGATGCTTATTTCAAAATATCAACAGCCTATACATATTTTTTATGTTAATCATTACATCAGTATCTTGTAAACGTATTTTTACAAAATAAAATGTATTAACTAATATTAAGATCAACTATAAAATAAGGAAAACTGAATGACCTGATAATCATATCCATTGAAAATAATTTCATTAAAACCAGGAACTTTGAAGGCATTATAGAATATTTTGTTTTAAAAAATCAGAAAAGTAATATTTAAAATTATTTCTAATTAATATTTTTATTCTATTTATTAATTGTATTTTATTTAGGCATATGTTTTTTACGTTTTTATGTAATAACTTTTGTTTCCTACAGTGTGAGCCACTATTATATACATAATCATAATAATCATGTATATAATATATCCTAATGTATCTTTGTGTATAATGAATAATATATATATTTTATAAGAATAACAACCACATAAATCTACTTATAGTAGTATATACAATAATTATTTAAGTATAGGTTAATTCCGAGAAATTATATACAAAAATATTTGTGATACGTATATGTTAAAACAATAATAATAATAATAATTTCGATACAATCTTAGGTAATATTTACTATTTATTTTAATAATGTAGGTCAGTGTTATAATATATTATATTATTCGATAAGTTCAATAAATATTTTTTTATATTAAATTAATGTTAAATGAAGAAAAATTGTTCTCAGGATGAAAACCGTTACTATGTGACTGAAACACTCTTATTTAGTGCAGTGGTATATTTACTTTTGGTATAATGTCGGTTCTTTATATACAATATGAAAGTCGTTTACGCTGTTTACTTCTTTGTCCCTGTGATGAACGGCACATTTAAAACTACGTCTCCTTTTGCCGGACATCTGCAACAAAATGTATTTCAATTAGTAACATAATCTTTTCACGATCAAATGAAACCCATACTCAGTGAAAATATACGTTTCTTGTTTTTATTTTTTAATGTAAAAATATTTTTTAAAATTTTAAATGATAAATAAACATTTGTATTATGTAAACGATTAATCGAGTTACCGACAATGTTATGCACACATAGTACTAACTAGTCATTTGTCAACTGTATCGAGAATACAGATCTAATTTTCGTCATTTTACATACTGTTAATAATTATAACATATTCAATTATTGATATCCAACCTATATATTCCGATTATAAAATTAGGTTTTATTTTTCATATTATTATTATTATTATTAAGAATTCACTGTATATAGTGTTCCGTACTGGACGGAGCGGGAAATGACGACATGATTATCCGAACCATCACGGACTGCATATGAAATGAACTAGAGTCATCTTGCCAAAAGAGAGAAAAACAAAAAAATGTCATGCGCGTGTATGTATTCTATGGGACACTTATTATTCTTAGGATTCTCTAGATGAATTATGATCGGGTTATGGAAATACCTCCTCGTCATTGCGGTTCGATTAAAATTTAAAAGAATATGTATATATATGTCAAATAGAATTTTGGAATTTAAAGTGGGGGACGAGCGTACGCACGGATGAGACTGAACACAAAGACCAAGAAAAATATTATGATAACGTATATACCTACACCGAAGTAAATGATACCCTTCTAAATAAAAATCACACTTAAAATTATTAATGACGGAATTGGGTATGAATATTTTTTTGAAATGTTTCTATATAAAGTTATGCATTAACTGTACAAGTATATATTGAATTAATTATAATTAATTATGATTTATGTGTAAAAGGTAGTAGATTGTATATATGTGTGTATAGATATGAGCAAAAGCAAAATTCATTCTAATCTTATACAATTGTTCAAGTGTATATACACATTGAGTGTATGTAAATGTATTAAATCACTCTTGTTGACGAAATGAAAAAATAATATATATATATATAAAGCGGTGTATGTGACTAGAAGATTACATATTTTTCTAAATATTTATTAATAAGGCGCGTCAATTGCCACTCCTCAAGTATGTGCGCTAATAACTCCAACGTCGAAATAAATTTAAACGTTCCCACGGGCCTGCACAACGTTAATTGTTTGTTTTAAAATGAAGACAGCTATATATTATTATTATATATATTATAAAACATTATATTGTTATTTATTTATTAGTTTTCGACATCGATATAATATACATATCACAAACAATCACTCGCCATACCGTTATTCAAAATGTAACATTATATAAATATAATACCGTTGTACGACATGTTGATTTAAATCCTTATATAGCTATGTTTTATTTAATAATAAATACATTTTTGTTTCAATACATGAGTCAAATAGATACGAATAGATATTTGGTTTATGTTAAAAGTTTAAAAGATATACACTAGGTATTACATTTTTTGTTTTATGCTTATATACGTAAAACTGATCATCATAATCATTTATACATTTGTATTTTGTCGTATCTAATTCGTATAAGTTTATAAGCAATGTGATGGTCGAGAACATGCCGTTTTTGAAATAAACGATATTAAGTTGATAAATATCAGTTAATGTTTATTCATAATTAAGGCGTTTAAAGTTAAGATTCGTCATAAGTTGTAAATAGTGCAAAAGCTCAAAACACAAAAGTTACAAAAAGTATGGAATAATTTTAAAAGAAGGGCGATAAATGCATATACAAGAGAGAATAGGCATAACCTCCAAGACGTTCTTTTGAACGTGACTTATACGGCATACAATTTTTTGTATTATAAAAGTAATAAAATCTAAATGATTTACAACTATAACATTAAAATAATGCCGTTTGTTTAACGAACGTTATAATAATTCCATCGGACAATGGTCTTTTTTTTATATTTATGACGTATCTACACGTATAATTTATTTTTTATAATAGATTCAGTTGCCCTTGATTGACAATATTTTATAATAATAAAAAAACGCTATGGCAGACTTAGAAATTATCATCGGTTAGAAAAACGAAATTTCTAATTATTGTTTACAGCGAATCGTAATAATATCGAATCCCACCATCGTCATTCTTTCGTAACAACACATTAGACGGCGGTCGATGTCACGGATGGTCATGGGTACCTCCTCTCTAGTTGAAAACGCTAAAAAAGTCACACTGGCGAACAGTATAAATGTATATATATATAATCGTCGTTCTCAGTTTTTCTTTTTATGATTATTCGCTTGAACGATTAGATCGGCTAATGACGTAACCCTTCTCGTACTATATAGGCACGTTAATTAGTGGTGTATTTTCTCGCTGTGATTGATTTGTCACACACATTATATATATATATATATATGCGTGTGTTTGCGTGTTTACATGTTTGTGTGTCTGTGTGTGTGTATGTATAATATTACCGCATAGTGTACAAAATAACCGAATAATATAAAATAATCTAAAAGGTAATGTAATAGTAGAAAAAATAAGAAATGGTTTTAGTCGCGATTTGCGATCTTATTACTATATATTATATTATGTATACAGGGGCTACGATGAATTATAAATACTACATCGTTGATTTTTATACCAGAAGATTATTTTCTTTCAAAAACGTTTGGTATAACGCCTATTTTTTTATATGCCCGTAACAATTTGAAGTTATTTTCGGTGTTAGACGATGAGCAATGAATGTCTACTACGGAAATAGCCAAAGTGAAAAACGCGACATGTATGACATATTTCGAATCGCTAGCGGTGTAGTCTAACGTTAGCGAAATAATCGAACGATGGCTTAAAACATGTTTTGTTTCTCAAAGTCTAGAAGTTTAAAATACGATCACGTATATAAAATAATTTCAAATATTCCGTGAAAATAAACAAAACATTTCAACTTGTGGTATTTAAAATAATAAAGAAAAACACACGCAGAATTTATATATATATATATATTTAACTGTAGTCCACAGTTGTCTCTCAAACATGGTAACAAAAAGAAAAATATCTAACAAAAATAGTTATTAAGTGTATGAAATGGACAAAACCAAATATCATTGATTTCTCCGCTGCACCGATATCATCCATAAGACACTATAGAAAAACACTAGTGCAACATATACGGACGCTGACGAGAACGTATATTAATATAATATAATCAGCGAAACCTTTTATCGATGGACATCTCAAATAGCAGACACTTTTAAATTTCGTACACTATAGAAAATATATAAATAATGGACATGAACATTAAAATTTAGTCGTAAATAATTTCTAGTTAATGGATAAAATCAGTACTTTGTTTTAATAAAGACATAAAATGTGACACTATCAACGATTGTTTTTAAAAAATCAGGAGTTTATTTTAATAGATTGAATAACAAGTATAAAAACAAATTTTAGTTACAGATGAAAATTTGTCCTAGAGCCGGAACTAGGTGATATTTGGATTTAGACAAAATCCAAATTTACTGTCTTTATGATTTTTTGATAACTTATTACAAAATGAATGGTTTTCATTCTTTTAAAAATCGTCTATGTCAAATTGTGTTTGGACAATTTCATTTATTAAAATATAATAGACAACTTAAACGATATTACTATTGTTAAGTGTTTAAGAAAAGTCAACTTTTATAAAATATCACCGTCTTAGGCAATATAAGTGCGTTACCCGCGCTTTCTGCTGGTTTAAGAGTATACGATTTTTGCCAACTAGTAAATATTCTTATCGAAGATTATAATTATTAAGCGTAATTAATTAATAGTAGCCATGAAAAATAATTTTAACGAAATATAGGATTGTCTGAACGAGTTGAGAAGAACACAGATAGTATGACACTATATCCGACTTAGGAAAAACGACAGAAATAACGAAGGTTCAATCAGTGTATTATCTATGACGGCCAATAAACGATTAATAGACAGTGAAAATTAACAAAAACGGTTTGGAAGTCAACTCTAAATTAAATAATCAATTTTTAAAACAAAAATGTAATACATAAATAATATAATAAAAACTATATTTGCTTTTTAACTTGTTACCTATAACTTCTCAAAATTGTCAAATTCGCAATAATTATTCAATATATATGTTAAGAAGTTTCACTGTATAAGTATGCACAAGTCATAGAATTAATAGAGATCGTTTGAAAAATTGGAAACGAGGTATAATGAAGAAAGGGAAGTACACACACACGTGTGCGATCTTTTACGCGGATTACGCGCCGCTCGACAAGTCAATATAGGCTGCACACAATACGTACATGTAACGAATTAAAGTGTATCCTTAAACGTCTTTTCGGCGTCTTTAGGAAGTATCGGCACAATGACTGCAAATAAAAAATAACCGGGTCACCGTCGTTTTATTATTGATTTTTCTTTCCAGTCACGAAAATTGCACACGGGGTGATATATTATATTATATACTTGCTGCAGGACGTGGAGTTTTTTAAAAAAAAAAAAGAAACGATAAATAAGAAAGAAACTACGTTCAGCTTCTGTTTCGGGCTTAAACAAATTATTAATTCTCTCCTTTGTTTTCTCGTGGAAAAAAACAATTTTTGTTTCTCCGTTGAAGTTAGAAACAAAAAATGTATATAGATATTATTGAAATCTGTACTTGTATTATTATGACCAACGAAATATCAGTGTCGAACGCATATACAAAAAATGGCTTTAGTGGAAAAAACACGTAATCAATAAATCGTATAATTTGCGACACATAATTTTGAACTTTTAGATTTCATTAGTCTCTTGTATATAATATAAAATATTTTACACGCGTTTTGTGTTCGCCATTTTTTACAGTTATATAATTTGGCTGTTTTATATACGATTAAATTTAATCGATCGAATCAGAAATTTCAAAAGTTCTTACAGAAAACCAGCAAAATTCCAGTTATATCTCTTTATTATAAGATTTTATATATTATAGCTATATAAAGCTTATTGAAATACTGGGATCAATTTTCGATTCTTTTTTGTTATGTATCACAACGCATAAATCAATTTGAATTTTGTAATTGATAATCGGTTATGAATTTTATATATTCTTAATTTAATTTTATACGAGAAAAGTAACTATTTTTAAAATGGTGTTTAAGCATTTTTGTGTACTCCAACAATATAATAGTCTGTTTTTATAAAATAATTATAGCGTAAATCAATTAATTTAGCTTAAAGATCTTTCTAACGTATTAATCTTACATATTTTACGGGAAATAGCTCTCTAAATAGTAAATAAACCACACGTTTTGAAAATTTCGTAATTGAAATAAACCACAAAATGATAATAATCTGTTAATTCTAGGATAGAAATTAAATAGTTAATTAAATTGGGAATATTAAACATAAAATCGAAATCGTTTCTACATTTGGTTTCGAGAAAATCTCTTGCCAAGATTGACGCACGTATTATTAACGAAATTAATAAGTCCGTACGGGAGTCTATATTCTAATACGAATTCGTGTGCGGCCCGTATTGGAGAAAGGATTCTTTTTCGGAAAACCGCTCGGAGGTCCTACATATGAATACCGTAATATATAACGTCATATTATTATGTATATGGAACAGCATATCGACCCAATCAGGGACGAGAGACTAGCGCGAGTGTCCCGTAGCGACACCGCCGACGTCGGACCCGAACGTCGCTACGTATGGCGCCGACAGCATCCCCTCGTACACACGGCGCTTTCCCGGCCAGGGTTATTTATTTACGTTTATACCCGTTCCTTCGTTGTTTTCGACGTACGTATGTATTATTTTATTAATGTCCTCTACAGGTCAAAACAACTAATGTTAGCTTGGATGTTTCGTCTTCGGTCGATGTCGACATTCACGACTTAATAATCTGTCGATTTAGTACAGACGCACAATGTTGAAGATTGGTCGGTCAAGATTTAGCCAAAAACACGTGACTATAAATATTGTTCGCAATTATTGACACACGACTTGAAATACGACTAACCGGTTATGATAATAGCGTTAATATAAAGGTTGACTATACTTTCATTTGTTTATCGTCACGCAAGGAAACTATGAATTGCTATACCGTGGACTTATTTTATTGTCCTTTTTCTGAAATTCTTAGCCGCTGTTCGCCAGTGTAAGATGGTGGTGCACATCGGACGCACGGGAGCAATTAAACGCAAGAATCTCTTAAATTGTCCCCTAAACTCGTCAATTGCTTCGAAAATCGTCCATTCGGGCTCGAACAATGATCATTTCTATTCTGGTCCGAGCTTTGAGAACGAACATGCAATATTCGTTGATGAATCGCGCTCGTGATATAACGTTGTATCTGACGACGAATTATGGGTTTT
Source organism: Geopemphigus sp. TES_GeoC_2020 (assembly GCA_025469175.1). Classification (NCBI taxonomy): domain Eukaryota; kingdom Metazoa; phylum Arthropoda; class Insecta; order Hemiptera; family Aphididae; genus Geopemphigus; species Geopemphigus sp. TES_GeoC_2020. The sequence goes on along the minus strand of JAIPRN010000361.1, from coordinate 10,838 downwards.
ATACGTCACAACTAATTTCTGTCCTCCGAGGCCCTCAAGATTTTCACGTAGAAACGCGGCCAACGTCCAAATTATCCAAAACCCGATGATATGCGCGAAAAATACGTCATTGACCAGTGTCCTCGGCGCGCTTCACCGTCATTGTCGTCGTCATTTATTATTTCTCGTTGTTACAACATTTTTAAATATCTAACACGAGCATGTATATAATATTCATGACGTGTTTATACTGTACGACCGATCCGCGTATATTAATCATAATAATTCGGGTAGCTCCTCTGCGGGAGGCGCTGAGCTGCGCTTAACACGACACGCGCTCCCTATAGTCTGTCCTATATAATACACGTATGAGCACCACATGCACAGGGACGACACACGTTGCTGCTGCACCTTATGTACCTATCTCTCGTCTATCCACGTGTGATGGTAACGCCCACGCGACTCGCGGACGAAATTATTATTATTATTATTATATTACGCATTATATGCGCCTTTAAAACAGCCGTCCTACGTCGTCGACGTCGTAGCTGCCCACCACCACACACCAGACACGACACTCGCCATCGCCGAGACTGTATTATAAGTATATATAATATATCCGACGGCTATAAACGCCGCGCGTTTTTTTTTCGATTCGCGTTTGTCTCTCGCGCCCGCCCTGCGAACGCGAAGGCGTATTTCTCACGGTTCTCCTCCGCGACGCGCCACAAACCTATATCCGGGGAGGACGTTTTACATAATATATTACACGTATATAGGTACGAACGTTATATACATATAAGTACAGGTATCACCAACGTCGTTCCAGAATCCAAATGTGTATCTATATATATATATATATGTATATATATAAAATAAAAGAATTTTTATACGATTTTCAAAATAATTATATACGTTCTGAAAACGTTAATCGGATCATGTGTATAGATAAAATTTCAATACTTATCATAATAAGACTAAATACAGCGATACCGTATTATTATTTTTATTGTTCAAATAAAGAATTTAAAAAAAATATACAATACTTTGCGATTTGAGTTGTTGCAATTTTATAAGCGATTATTTAACATGCGGATTGTAGGTAGATGATTCGAGTTTTGGTTTTTTATCACTACAAAGAATATAATTTAAAAGACAAGTATACGGTTTTCTATTTGAAGTTTTGAAGTTCATCCGAGCGATGTTTAAGGTAATCATTTTAAAAATAGTAAGAATATAATGGGTTATAACAGACAGTTAAATCCAAAGACAAAACAAATGCAATAAACAAAACATATTTTCCAGCCGATTGGTATACGTCATCTGGAATGAACATTATTAAAATAATACACATACATAAGATGAGCGATAGTTTCATATGATTTTTATTTCGGATATTCGATTTTTAAAATTTGTCGATAAATCGATATTATCCATAAATGTTTATAATGTATAACGCTATTTTTTTCATTATGCTATAAAGTTACTAAATAGTATGTTACAGTATATTCATAATTCGTGTTATTAATATAATCAGTATACGTCGGTCTTATAATAAACTGTACAATTTTGAAACAATAAGAATTCTGTAACAATTATATAACTTACTCGTATATTAAATTTAATATTAATATATGGTAACTGTACGCCGACTCTTGAAATAAACAAAAACAGAAATTTAGGACCAATTTTTATATCTACAGTTACCTATAAGTTATAAACCCGTAAATTAAAAACATATAAAATGAACGACGATTTTAATCAATTCGTATATAGTATAAGATATCAAAATATAAAAACAACCCTTTCTATTTCTAGTACGTTTCATATAGTTCATTTCATTAGAAAATATCGAAATCGAGATGGAATAACACTAATTGGTTATTTTTGCATGTATCTGATCAAGTTAAGAAATTGAAATCGGATGATATTCGACCAAATATTTACAATCTCCAAGTTATTTTACTAATTAGGATATCACACGCATTGTCGAGTTTTATTAATAAAGCTTTATTTCAGTGGCCTACTGGTCGTGGTTTTTTGTTTAACAAAAAAAATACACCATATCACCACGAACAATATTACGCTATTAGATAAAACATACATATTCATATTCTTATAATATTTTTGTCCATCTCTAAGACGCACACACACACACACACACACATATACACTATATGCACATTTTCGTGTATGTGTTACGTGTGCGATCGAAGGAAGCTAAGTTCTCCTGAGATACGCGCGCGCCGTATGTATTACTCATCGTTTGGCAGCCCGGCGGCGACAAGTCTCGCCGTTGCGATTCTGATCTACCACTATAATATTATTAAATTGCGCATTTATATCGATAATGAGGTATTGCATAGTAATATAATATAATATATCGTAATACCCGTCCATATACATTATTATAATTATTGATTTATTATTGTATAGTATATACGCATATAGTTATTTGACTACTTACGACTATATGGTACACATGTTATAAAATATTTTAGGTAATATAAAGAAAGTATAAATTTGGTAATTATTTATAATAAGCATTGTATATGTAATATTCATAAATGCGTACGATAATGTTTTTCGAAGATAATTTTTTTTCACTCGTATTAAGTTCCAAATAAAGACAAGAATTGAATAATATATAATATTAATTTATAGTCAGGTATACTTATAAATGTATTATATGAATCAAAATGCATATGTTCGTGATTGGACTTCATCTTTTAACTTTCACTTTATGTACAATTAAGTCAAATTTGCTATAATAAAAACCTATCGCCTTTCATATAAATAAAAATATATTTGTTTATTATATTTATATATATTATACGCATACTGAGAAATGTATATTATAATTTTTAGTAGAATAACATAATGGAATAACCAAATTTAATTAAAAAACTAACAATTTCGTGTTTGTAACGTCAAATTTCATATGTACCAATATTATTCATAGGACAAATAAACAGTTTACTTTATATAATAAACAAGAAAAGTCCGATAAATTAACCAAGAAAATATAAAAAAATCGTTTTTTGATTGTTGGACGAAATATAATAACAAAAATATAAGTACAGTTAGTATAACAATTTAATAATATATAATACCTACGCGTTATTTATCAATTAATTAAATTTTACTGGCGTTCACAAAACGCCTTAACAACGACTTGATAGATTAATTGGGTTTAATAATTTTATTAAAACCGTGTATATAAAAGTATAGAGAAAAACTATTTTATTTTTTATGTTCTAACCCGTCTTAGACCACCGACCAAGCTAAACAATACACATACACATTGTATACGTGGGTTGCAGAAGCTCTCTTAAAAACCACACACACACATACACACAACTTAAGTAATCGATCATTTCATCGAGACCCCTTTGGTTACCCGATAATGGCCGGGTGTATCGAAAACGTCAATTGGGTTTCCGACATCTTCATTCACGTTATTCTAATAAATCGATTAATATTTTACGGTTTTAATTTCGTCCTAATGCCCGTGTTTAATAAATTGATAGTGTATAGGATTATTTTAAGTAGGAGGGGGAAGTTATAACTACTTATATGATACTGTTAAATAATGACGGTATACGTGAACGCGTTTACGGTAAATAACGTGTGAACTACATTACAGTAACATTTATACCGTATATGTAGCGAAATGGATTTTTTTTAAAATTTCGACCGTAATTAATAATTAGTCTAAAACGAACGAAATAATTTTATTGAGCGATTTTTAAAATTCATTATTTGAACGAAACGACGTTTCATTATATAATGTATTGATTTTCGAAACTAAATATAAATTTCCGTATACTTCTAAACCTACCTACTTTTAAGTAGTTGCGTGTCAATAACGATTTAGTCGAATAATATGAAAACATTTCGTCATTAAACTTATTGTTGTTATAGTACGGTAAATTATAATGGCACATTATGTTCTATATAGAAAATGGAAAAAGAAACGTTATATAATTATCTTTGACGATTGAATAATTTTCTCACGAACCGACTATACCTATACTACGCAGAAGCAATTATAATAATTGAAAATTAACCGTAATTAATCATAGGATTTCCCCTACCCAAGAGGACAACCATTTCAACGTGAGGTATATTGTTGTCTGATTTATGTCAAATTTGTAATCCGGAATAGTACAATACCGTCTATTATTATATTGTTCATTCCGTTTTGGGGCTGGAAGCACAAATACCACCTATTCTTTATTAACAAAAACAAACGCCAGAATGGGGACGGTTTTTTATTCGTATTATTCAAAACGCCCCGCGACAAGTCAGAAAACATATAAGCGTATAGGCAAGTAAAAACGTTTAGTAACGATGATTACATAATGGCCAATTCTTTAATTTACAAAACGGACGGTAAAATATATAACGCTAATATTAATCGCGAAAATTGCGTAACAACTCGCGTTAAAAATAGGGGGTTAAACCATAATTTAAAAGACGTACGTACTGGAGTGGTCAATACTTCGACGAAATATTTATTATTGTACTCTGGACAACGTTATATGTGTAAGAAAGTCGATTATCTATAATGTAGAAGTAATATTTTGTACATAATCTAATCGTTAAATCTCGTTTGCCGTTGTAATTTACCTACGTATTCACGGACTCTTATAGCCTCTTCTACATATTTTGATTGAAAAACGAACAAAATATATAAATAACTCCGATCCAATTGAAGTATTTAATTGTATACGAGGAAATACTAAACAGCGTTTACCGTTCGAATATTATAGTTTCCCCGTTAAGTCCGAACGAATATATGTGTTCATAAATGCACCGCGGCTATATCAACGAAAATCGGGAATTTCGTTCATCGTTATTGTTGAAACGTTTATTGTAATTTTCGTTAAACTTTAAAAGGTTAATTATATTCATATTGTCGACGAGTTATCTGTATGGAATCGAAATGGTAAACCAGTCTACTTTTATAAACGAGTAATAATATTACATCGTAGGTACCTCTTTTATATAAGATCTATTAATAAATAAATATTATACACGAAAATTGACGAAATTAAACTCAAATACGTACGCGTTCGCTATAAATCGACACTTTCATAGATTTATATTAATAGTGTTGTCGGGTGTAAGTGTTACGTTAATAATAAAACAACCGGGATAACAATGAAATTCAGGAACTTACCCTCGTCGCGGAAACGCATATTGTACACATTGGTAGACATTCCGACGGGCGCTGCGAATGGAATCGTCGTTATAAATACGGGATAGAAAGATTTTTCCGAAAAATCATTACAAAATCCGCGTAAAAATAAAATAGAAACGACGATATCGAAAATAAATAATTTCAACGGGCGCGTAATAAAAACTCGAGGTAATCGATGACGATCGCTTAAATGGCATGCGTGCGCGGGCGTTCAGAGATGACGATGAATACGACGTAACTGTTCGGCAAACTATCGCGGCGACAACTGGACAGACTGAAGGGGCCGACGTCGAGAAAAAATCGGTCCGCCTTTTCACCAACCCCAAACCACGGTAACCGCTCACCGCCTGGCCCCACTCTTGCGGCACGACGGCGACGCGACACCACGGTAACGGCGGCGGCCGTAGAGCAATACGCTCGGGCGTCGTCGACCCCAGCGAAACTAGCGGCGTGAGCTGCTGACGGAACGTCGATGACGATAATAACGTGACTATAAGTGCGTGCAGGAGACATTTTATTAACCGTCGGCGAAAGAATAAATACGTAAGTACGTTACGGGAATTCGTCGGAATAACTAAAACGAATCCCTCTCTCACCTCATCCCCCTACCCACCAACAGGTTCACGGACGTACAGCACTTTTTAAAGAAGTACGGACGTTTGTAAGTGTATCCCGTACAATATACGTTAGGAGAACGGCGCAATTATTTTATAAGAGGGCGTGTACGAATTTTTTCTTTCCGCGCTTTGAAAACGACTCGAATGATTTTACCTACAAAGGATCGATCTAATGTTTGGACATGGGAACGGTTTAGGACGTATACATGTATTCCGGTTCCAGAAAATAGAAAACTTCGTTTACGAATCGCTAAATTCGAAAAATTCCAGTGCGGGTTGTTATTACAGCGACCACGGTGTGGAAACAAACTGTTAAGCGGCGATTGTTTCAAGTTCAACTCGCTCGTAATTAGAGCAAAACGAATTTTTTTTACGTTTCAGTATAATATAGGTACACACGTTTAAATTATATGTTAACACTTGTTTAAAATACATATTCTTTTTTTAGTAAACGTAATAGAATTATTATTAAATCTTTATTAAAATAAAAGATTAATAATAATATTTTACACTCGATTATTGTTTTTAAATATAATAATACAGAAGAATAACATTCGTTGTAGCAATAATGAATTTAAAAAATAATATATGATTTAGTAGGTATACATCAAATAACGAAAATCGCGATATACCAGAATTTCAGGATATTCCTACCATTTAGTGTACGAAAATATTTTAAATCATAAATATAATACGGTATAAATGTGCTTCAAACAATGTTCATTTTTAAATTGTAGTAATTAGTTTAAATATGGGAAGAATAACGGATATAAAATTAAATAATTAGCAATTTTACTGCGCAACAACCTATTTTTAAATTAATTACCACAATTTTACATTTACGTATATCGAACAACTAACGTATTTTGTTCATTATTTTCCTTAATTGGTAATAATTAAATATTTATACTTGCGTTCCGTATTCTACTTATTATCTACGCACCGCTAAATATAGTTTATAAGAACGTAGAAATACGTATTATATAAAATGTATTAGTTTTGAAAAATAAATGTCTTTACGGTATATAAGTAACGAATTAATAGCTAAAAACACTGTAAACATTATAAATACGTGAATAAGTAACTAGACCTCGTGGAAATCTCACATTAATTGATCGTCTACATTTTAGCGAAATTTTCATTTCAAAAAGCAAAGTAATTCAAATTCTCGTTATTTTCGTAAATCTTCAACGAGAAACCATAAACTTTCGTTTATGAAAGACGTTAGACGTATGTACACGTTAAAAACGTTAATTTTCGAATAACGGACGAGCGTATAGGTATAGTATAGGATTTAAAATAAATGTTACGAATTTCTAGTTTTATTGTAGTTCTAGAATTAGACGACTATAAAAAAATGTCTAAAAATAAGTTGTGAACTATATTTTATCTCGCGAAAGAATATAATTCACACGTTCACGCCTGTGGATATATATATATATATATAAATGTGTCATGTCTACGATACACATGGCTACCTTGAGGTCATTTGCATTCCTCAGACGTATGTGTATATGGCTCTATGTGTATTCTTACAAGATGCGAATGAGAATACATCCATATACTGTTGCGTATGTGCGTGTGTGTGTGTGTGTGTGTGTACATGCACGTAGCGATGAGTCAATGGAATCATTACGACTTGGATACGTGTCTATATTTATATACATACAAATTGAAACGTCTAAATTGAAATACACGCGAATGTTCACGCGCGATGTGTGAATCATCGTCAGTTTAGAGAATATTATAGACATACATATAAGCAATGTGTCGTAATTTTTCAATGAATCATATTATGTGTAATTTTCTCTTTCGTACATATATTTATATTAGCGCTTTATCGTTTATTTGACGACTAGAAATTATAATCAAATTTTATCACAGATATTTCATTTAATAGGTATCTAAGTAGTGTATAATATATATAGTAATGAACGTTTTATCCAGTTTGCATACGGATTTTATAGGCGCATTTAGCTTTATTATTTATTATTGAAATAATTGTGGCAACGTTTTTCGCATTGACTTTAGGAGTCTCGTATTTAATTGACTTATGTATACCTCTATTTAGTATATAGTAATAATATTTGAACTCTATTTTAATAGCGCTATAATGTTATACATATATATATAATTTTTATTGGATTTATTGGTTATTGAAATGTCATTAATATTATGATATTAATAAGGGCGAGCGCGATCTGATCCTAGATTGTAGTAATTGTGGCTGTTACATTTAGTTGGAGAACAATATAAATGACGAAAATACAATTTTTTAAGAAAACAAAATATTTTAATAATTTCTGATTATCCGTAATTCGTAATTTATATATACATTATAAAGTTTCTATAGCGTGTCCAAAACTTATTACAAAAACGTTGTTCTACATGAACATTTTACTTTTGTTTTAATTCGGAACATCACGGCAGCTAATGATAAACAAATTATTCCAGTTCAAAATACAATTATTGATCGAAAGTTTACGAATTAAGATTTATATATAATTATTTCAAGTCTCCCGTAATCCAATACGAGACATATTGTAATTTTGACATTTTTAACAGTATTTTTTTTTTTGACGAGGATAAGATAGTTATAATATTGTAGTGTACGTGCGATAAAACGACGCGATTATTAACGAAACGTACGTTTAAATATTTTTAAAAACGATTAAACTATTATTAAAATTATGTAAGTCAAACATCCCGGATAACAATTATTTTTAAAAAAAAATTTATAATTAAAGATCACGTATACGTTCGTTAGGTGTAGTTTTTTCGTGGATATCTATAAAATACAATAATTAATATTAGCACGGTATTTTTAGTATAAATTATAGTATTACACGATAAAACGACGAAACAAATTGTTTAAGACGGTTATGTCATTCTATTCATGTATTATGTATTTGTCTGTACGAGTACATACTTAGGGATAAAAAACAATCTTCGACATACGTTATTATATAATGTATATATATATATATATTATGTATTTACTGTGTAATATTACATATAGTTTATAGAATTAAGGGGAAAAGGTTATCAAATGATATTGCCGATATTTTCCAAAAATTAATCTATTATAGTATTATAATATCAATGCCATCAGAACTCAAGTAATATATTAATTTATGTAGACACGGATAACGCGATTACTGTTGTACAGTAATTGTTATAATAATGAAATTAGTTTACTTAATACATATAATTACGAAAGTTTATTAAATAACGCAAAATTTAATGTGATGCGGATTTGTCTACAGATATTTAAATCAAGTACCATTATTATAGCATATTAATATATTATAAAAACACGTAAATATTATTTTAATTAAATATTTCTTAACACTGTCGTATCGTGACCCTGGTAAAACCATTATTAAATTCTTATGTTATATACAGGGTGATTTTTTTATCAATAACAAGATTCAAGAAATATGTGAATAGTTTTTGTAATTTTATTTTAACGAGTTTTTTGCATGTACCACTCTATAATTTTTTATAATTTTATTATTTTTCTTTCCTTTTTTCATTCATTGTTGTATTATAACTATACGAACTTTTTATATTTAAAGAGCAAACTGCGATTTGAATAATACTTTCTTAAAGTAGACACTTTTATCAGAATTTACACTTGTTGATTTTTAAAATCCATTTGAATATTTTTCCAGCAATAAGCGTTTAAATTTATGATACGACGAAGTGTACATATACTCTATGGTAAATATTGAAAACGCAACCTTTTGGAGATGTTCTTTAAGTCCGGTAGTTGCATGTTTCTTGTGATCAAGGTTAGGCTAAGTTTATAACGAAGGTTTATCATTAGTAATATCTGTTAAATATAAATTTATTATCGACATATACTTATAATATTACCGTTTTCATTGAATTACGTGAAAAAACATTCCTATGACCCAACGGGATAATTGTTCAAAAACGGATTATTGATAATAAAAAATTGGAAAATTTTCTTTTGTATTTTTATTTTTAGTTCTATAAAATAGTGTGGAAAAATATAGGTTTCCATTTATAAATCAAAAGTTTATATTTATTCGTTTAAGGCATAAGGAGTAATGACGATATAATTTTGAAAACGGTTTACACATATTTCTTAAACGATTTAGTAACGATTGATAAATAACATTAACGTTTGTTTAAAATCTTGGCATATAAACGCTAGCTCATAATAAAAAATCGCTTTGTATATTATAGAAAATTATATAAAAATATATTGATTACGCGTTCGATTTAATATGCATTAAAATAAAAATATTTGAATACTTGACCACCTGATACCTATTAGTAGATTCAAGAATCTATTCAATTAGGTGTAATGTGCATAAATATATATGTATAAGTGTATATGTATGATTGCTTTAATAATCGTTCTTTATATCAATAGCCATAGGTATTGCTTTTAAATATCTACATAATAATATAACGAATCGTCGGTTTGTATAAAATGTCGTCTTCATTCCATTTTGTTTTTGTAATTAAGTATTAACTACTCGTTTTATAAAACCGTTTACACTATGTATTTACGATTTATAAATTCAAGGTAGTTATCATTTTGTAAGCGTACATTTAACGGTTTGAATTATTTAAAATTCTAAAATATAATAATTATTGATTTAAAAAGGTATTTTAGTTTTATTATGTAGATTAAACTATCCATTTATTAAATTTATTAAATGTATGTATATGTAATTAATCGCAATATTTAAACGGTCATTTTATAGTATTGTAAATTTTTAACCGTCGGTATTCCTATACATATATATATATAATTACTGTAACTTCCCATTTAGCTAAATAGAAAGTTACAATAATAGTACATAACAATGTGTAATAAATATTAATGCTCGCGTGTCAAATCAGAAAGACGTTTATACTTTATATTTTATGGAGCCAATGACCGATTAAATACATTTCAGTATTAGTTCAAAAAAATAATTTTAGAAACATAGGTGACTATGCAATTTATTATTCTATTTCATATAACATTAATATACATTAATATACATTAAATATAT
>JAIPRN010000360.1:0-91133 GCA_025469175.1 Geopemphigus sp. TES_GeoC_2020 | reverse complement strand
AATAATAACGACGATACGGTACCACCGCCGTCCGCGATACGCGACCACGTCGGTTGTTTCTGTTTTATCTGTTGGCCGCTGAAGCTTCTGGCGGACGACGTGTGGTCGTGTCGCTGTACACACACGGCACGCGAAAACGTTTTCGTTGTCCGCTTTTCCTCTACACATACCGAGGGGGGGGGAGGGCACGATGCCGCCGATTTTCGAAACTCAACCCGTCTCACACCGGTCGTACTCGTTTATTACACGCGCGCGTATCGGAAACACGTCCGACGGTTTTCTCGGTTTAAAGCACGACGGCGACACGTACGGGAGAGCCACCGGTGTTAAGATCGGCGACGCGGCGTTTAATGGACGACGGATAGCACGTGGAGGGGGGAAGGAAACACACGCGGTAACCGCCTTGGCTCGCGTCCGACGTACATACGGGACCGACGCCAAATCGAAAAGCCCCGAGGGACGACGGGCGCGTTTCGCGTTTTTATTTTTAAGTCGGCGGCGTCCGATAATGGCCACCATAACGGCTCGTCGTTTTGCCCGCTCGTGGTTGACGAGGTTCGGCCGATTTTGGCGTGCCCGTGTGTGACGTGAACGCGGGGATCGACCGGGCGCACACGAAAATGCACGCGCCACTAGTAAGCCGATTACTCTACTCGGGGCTGGATACAAACCTGTAACCGTCCGGCGAGAAAACGATGGTCGTCGTCGGTTGCGGGACGCGACGAAGAACAACGACCTATAAAACTATACGCTGATATGATCTGCGGGACATTCCTCCGGTTGCCCGTGCGTATCTCGCGTCGGCCGAAGAGTCTGTCTGTACAGACGACCGGCGCGTGTTTACCGCAACGTCGAATACACAAAACGAAAATTCGTCGTCCCATTTTTAATAAATAACGACGACGATACTCTCCGATGCCGGTCGACGACGAACGAGCCACGGCGGAAATTATGTTTTCGTTCGTCAGTCACCGATCGGATTCGTCGAGTTCGCCTATGTACACTCTAAACCACACGACGACGTTCACCGTTTGTCGACGACACGAATCGTTCGCCCGGACCAGTCCGGGAAACGGGCGAATGGCGCGCGCGGAGGACGAAAAAAAAACCGCTTTCGTATAAAATATCTTCGAATTTTGTACAATTTATTATTACGTTTAAGTACAAAAAAGTTTTTATTTTTTTAATAAACTAGGGTATGAGATTTGGGGGGGGATGAGTTTTGACAAATACCTCAGTCATCAGGGAACAAGATCCCCGTTTATCGAACGGATTAACCGTCGATTATCACAATTGTCAAACGAGTGAAAAATAAGTCATTAAAAAATGTTTTTTTGCTTCTCTTCTTTTAAAATAGGAAAAAAAACGTATATATATAAATATATATATATAAAATTCAAAAAACGTGCGCGTGTATATATATATACACACACACACACGCGCGTGTACGCATAGATATATAAATAGGAACGACAACAAAACATGTACAGGGATAGAGACGACTCCGTGCGCAAGATAGACCATGTGGTGGTGGGAGCGTATATGATTTGGGGGGAGATAGTTAGGCGATATGGCTGAGGGGAAATGAGCGACGACGGGTGGGAGGGGCGCGTTACAACCTCGCGGTAGTAGAATTCGCGACTGCCGCCGCCACGTTGACGGTGGTAAGCGCGTGCTTGGTCTCGCGAGTCACCGCGGCGGCCATCACAATAGCCGTCGCGGTGAGGTAACAACTACCGCCACCGTCGCCGCTGTCCTTGTAATCGTTCGCGAACAAGCGACGCTCGTTGAGGTATTGTTGTTGTAACTGTTGTTGGTACTCCTGCTGACACCGGTAATAATAATTCTGGTTCCAGGACGGGTGGTGATCGTCCTCCACGTCCCGGCGGAGCTTGTACAGGGCCAGGTCCATGGTGGCCCGGGCGTCCTCTTTGCTATCGTGGCCCTCCTCCTCGTTCTGTATGTCGCGTTTCAACAGTTTCGCGGCCAGCGCCTTCAGCGACAACTTGTACGGTTTGCCGTACGGATGCGGGAACAACACGGACGTGTCGACCACCCGGAAATGGAACATCCGGAGCACGAACAGATCTATGCCCAGCCCGTGACCGACCAATATCGTGTCGTCGTTAATGTACCCCAACAGGTCGCGCTGCACGGCGTCCAGCCGCTTCGTCGGCCCTTTGGCCAACTGTTCCGCGGTTATGCCGCTGAACCTCGTGTTGTAGTCCACGATCCGGTTGGTCGGTAACACCAGCGTGTCGTACACGACGGTGCCGCGCACGTCCACCAGGGTGATTTTCGTCACCTCCAGGCCCAGTTTTGTATAGCACATTTCGCAGTCCAATCCGTACACGCGTTTCTGTCCGGTGGTCTTGGCCGTCGTCCGGGACGTGGGCGCGGGCGTAACGATGAACGCGGGGACGTTGTCGTCCAACGGATTGGTAGTGTGCACCTTGTAACCCTCGCTTTTGCGGTACGTCTTTTCGAAACCGGAAAACGGACCGTTCTGCTGCCCGTCCACGAACCCGTTCCACACGTGGTGCTCCACTTTGGTGCATCCCCGCGACGTCGGCCCGTTCTTGCAGCACGAGTACAGCCCCGGCGTATTGTGCCCGTAGACGATCTTGCCGTAGTGGTACAGACACGGGTCCGGTCGCGTGTAGTCCATGGAAAAGAACGACGAGCACCGGACGCACGTCACCGTGTTCTTCGGAGTCTGTTGCCGTTGTTTCTGTTGTTCGTCAGAAGTAGTACTACCGTTGGACTTGCGACCACAGCCGCCGCCGCGACGGTCGCACTGCGAAGAATTAGCCGACACCGGTGGCGTTTTCGACGCGGCCAAGCTGAACTCTTTGGCCACCGGGTTCAATTTCTTTTGCGGCACGTTCGTCCGGTAGAACACCGCGTGATTGAGCAACACCGACGGGAACGGGAACCCATCCATGTACATTTCGTTGATGCTCATCACGTAATTCGTCAACAACGACCAGATGTACTGGTCGGTCATTTTCAGATTGGCCCGTTCGCTGGACTCGAATGTGTCGCGCACGTTGGCGACGACCACCGCGTTCGTCAGCTTCCACGACTGTATTTCCACTTTCCCAGTGGCCGGGGAGGCCTTTTTGTCGGCCAGCGTCGTGTTGTTGTTGCTGTCGTTACTGGTCGCGCTGCTGTTGTCCCTACTCCTGGTAGTGGTGTTGGCGGTGGTGATGCTACTGTCGGTGGTGGTTGCGATGTTCGTTTTAGTGTTGGTATTGGTGTCGTTGTTGTTAGTGATTGTAGTAGCGGTGGTGTTGTTGTTGGTGGTGGTAGTAACGGTGGTGTTGTCAGTGGTTGTAGTAGTGATGGTGTTGTCAGTGGTTGTAGTAGTGATGGTGTTGTCAGTGGTTGTAGCAGTGATGGTGTTGTCAGTGGTAGTAGTAACGGTGGTGTTGTCAGTGGTAGTAGTAGTAGCGGTGGTATTGTCAGTGGTAGTAGTAGCGGTGGTGTTGTCAGTGGTGGTAGTAGCGGTGTTGGTCACCCGCTTCAGCAGTTGATCGGTCGGCGGCGACGTGTCTACGGCGTCGGCCAATCGGTTGTTGTCCGCAACTACCTCGACGATAACGGCGATCGCTTGTTGTTGTTGTCTGTTAGCGGCCGCCTGTTTTCGTCTCCGTTTATTCCGTTTCGAATTCGGGGAGCCGCCGTCGTTCGCGATGGCGGCAACGACATTGTTTCGCTCGACGTCCGGCTTTTCGTTTTCCTTTTTGGGTTGTTGTTTATTAATAACGACGGCCTGTTGTTGTTCGGACGTCTTTTTAATGGCCGGCAACGCGTCGACGGCCGTTTTGTTCGCGGTCTTTTTCTCTGAAAAAAAAATCACACGCCGATCGTCAGTAATATAATCGAATCGACACGCACAGCCGAAATCCGTTGTAACTACCCTCTCTCGCATCCCTACCGCCGGTACTTAACGGCCAAACAACGGGTTGGCCGAGCTAACGACGAGCGTGGCACCCATCACCGTCATTATCATGGCCGCCGGTTTGTTTCCCGGCACGACCGCCTAATAATATAATCGCGGACAGGGTCGGGGCCGTTTTAACTGGCGGCGGCCCGCCCCCATCTGGAGCGTAAACACCGTGAGCGTATATTTTCGCGCGTCCGCGACGTCGGTGTGTAACGCACTATGTGACGCAACTACTAAACACGTCCGAAACTAAATATTACAAATGCCGTAAAAATAAACGCGAATAAAACGCCGGATAAGTACGAAAGTTAATTATTAAATAAATACGACCCGTAATTAAAACCGATTGTCGTTTTGCTCCGGCGTTTACGAAACGTCCGACACGCGAAATTCGTCGACGAACAACAGGCGAAATAATAATTACGCCTCTCGGTCCGATCCCGTCGTTGTTCGTCACACCTCTATTAATATCGCCGCCGCGGAATATTATTCTCCGGATACGAAAACGTTCGGTTGATGGCCGACGACATCGATCGGACGGGGAAAAAAGTCTCGAGCGTTTTTTATTTCCCCCTTTCGAAGCGTGTGTCTGCCCTTCCATCCCCCTACCCGTGATCGGCCACCGCCGTCCATGCGCGATAATACGCCACGCACGTACGAAGGGAGAAACCGATCGACAAACCCCCCCCATCTCTAGCCCGCCGATCGACAATACATTCTAATCGTTAGATCACACCGCCGTCGTCCTCTAATAACACGGCACGTCGCGATTTTGTGTCGCTTCCGTTTACTTCTCGCGTATTTTGTCTACCGTCGTCTTACCACACTTTACCCCACTACCCCCGATCGCATTAGTGACTAGTGAATGGTGATACGAAAGCCGCTCGACAATTTCTCTTTGGCGAATGAAATGGTTACGGAAAGGCGGGCGCGCGCGTTATTTAAATACACACGCGTATACGGGGGCGCGCCTGCGTATAACGATCCAGTTTTTTTTTTTAACGAACAACCGGTATCTAACCTCCGACTAATGTAAAACGAACGACGACGTCGTCGTCGCGCGCGTCACACGCGTGTCTACTTTCACTGGGGTTCCTCCGTTATACGCGCGCGCGACGGTCTCTAGGACACTTTCTTCGATCGTAGTTTTAACCTAACCTCTTGGCGGACGCGTGGTTACTACTACGTCCATCTAGTATGGTCACTTCCTCACTATTACTACTACTACGTGGCCACTTTGGCGTTGTCACGCGACGCGACGAATTAAACGAAGAGCACTACCCGTTGGGATGGGGGGGGGGTGAAGAGGTAACACGCGAGTGCGGTATTCGGAATTGACAACGAGACGAGAAATCGACCGTTCTCGACGCCATCCCGTCGGTATTACCGGTACGGACACTAACCGCGTTAATGGTTACCCGTTCGAGTATTTTCTCGAGCAACCGGCCTAGAGTTTGTTGAGTGGAGGCGCCTATTAAATATATATATACGCGCGCGAATATCCGACAAAAGAGACCGTCCGTCCGTCCGTTGGTCTGGCCGGGAGCGGAAAACTTTTACGAAAATAGCGATAATTAACTCGCGAAGGCGACGTGTACCGACCAAGTCGGACGAAATCACTGGCGATAGATACCATGGCTGCTCGTCAAGAATGAAATTGTACCAGTAGTCAGGCCGCGAGATTTTAGTCGCGAGCACCGACGGCCTTGTATGTTTTCGTTTCCGTTGAATCGTCTTACCCGGTAGTTTGATGACGTCGGGAAGTAGAAAATAAACACTACGCTCGAATTTTACCGAACGAAACGGAGAATATTATACGGCGATTCGTCTAAACCACTACTACTCGTACTATTAACGATTATTATTATTCGGACGTCGGACCGACCGGAGTGGATTCGCTCCCACATTATTTATGTCGCCATCGACGATACGGGATAAGAAAGGGGGGAAAATATGTACGTATGTAATTTACGATGAATAGGAAAACGACGGATAACGTTTTTGTCAATCGAACGGATCGTTTAAAGTGGGCGCGCGCCCGACGGTGGCCGTCCCGAGAAACGCGATTACTACGCGCCAAATTGTAAATACGTTTCGTCAAATTGATCGCTCGGAAACGGACGGCGGGGCGTATCCAGCTCTTAAAACGCCCGAATAGCGACCGTTGTCGGTTACCAATTTCGGCCGTCGCGGATCGAATTTCGGTACGGGGGCGCGCGAATCCCGTGGCGTCACATAAAGGACGACGAACACGGTACGCGACCGACACGTGTGTGTGTGTGTGTGTGTGTATATATACATATAGATGAAGTCTATAGACGGTCACGTACGGCGCGGGCTAATGTGCACGCCGAACGTACACCGACGAGGGGGACGACTTTCGTCGAATCGGACGAGTCAAGTCGATCTCGTTCGGTCGCGCGGATTTGGCGGAGGAACAACGCCGCGTGTTTACCGTACGTGCGGCGTAATTACTACCATCGCTCGTCTGGTCGATTACGATTCCATAATGCATATTTACTACCGTATCGGGTCGACGTAATTGCGTAATTATCGTTATCGGCGCCGTGTGTCAAACACGGAAACCGACCGAATATATCCTAGTAACGGGGAAAATGGTAAAAAGAGGCGAAACCAAAAAAAAAAAACAAACCATGCGCCGTCGCGGTCGAGACACACGCTTGTCGTTAAACAGACCGAATCGCGAGCAATATACGATACCGGGCGTGGTATGTATATACACACTCGTCATACAAGCGCTTATATTAGAATATTACTGTACCTTTGTTGGAGTTTTTACAACTGTTCATCCCGTCCACCGTGGGCGGCGATGGCTCGTCCACTGTCTTCAGCGACACCGGTTGTACCACTTGTTGGCCCGAGGAGGGTTTATTAGTTTCGGTCGTCTTCGATACTTCGGTCTTACGCGTTACCGGATAGGGCGACGGTGGCGGCGACACCACCGTCACTTTGTTGTTCTTGGGCGCTTCCGAATGAAGATTAGAAGGTGATGAAGGAGAAGAAGCAGCAATAGCCGCCGCTCTGTTCTTGGGCACGTTCGAAACAGACGCCGTCGTCGTCGGCACATTGCTTTTGGGCGATTCCGGAGAGGAAACCACCGCCGCCGTCATTCTGTTCTTTGGCGATTCCGGTATGGAAATCGCCGCCGTCATTCTGTTCTTTGGCGATTCCGGAGTGGAAACCGCCGCCGTCATTCTGTTCTTTGGCGATTCCGGAGTGGAAACCGCCGCCGTCATTCTGTTCTTTGGCGATTCCGGAATGGAAATCGCCGCCGACACTTTGCTCTTGGGTGATTCCTGAGAGGAAGCCACCGGTTCTTTGTTCTTGGGTACTTCCGGAAGAGGCGCCGTCACTGTTATTCCGTGCTTTGGCACTTCCGGAAGAGGCGCTGACGCCTTGCCGCCACCGCCGCCGCCGCTTGTTGCTGAGGTCTGCGTTTTGGCATTCTTGAACGACGACGGTCCGCGATTCTTTTTGTTGCCGTTGTAGTTGTTGTTTTGGTGATGACTATTGTTATTGTTGATGTTGATATTGTTGTTGTTGTTGTAATAATCTTTGTCATTCTCGTTATTATTGTAACGATTTTCGTAAAAATAGTGGGCGTTGGCGTTACGATATTTTACGGGCGAAGGCGGCGGCGACGGTTTCGTTCTATTGTTGTTGTTATGGCCACCGGCAGCCGCCGACGTTCGCTTGGAAATCTTACCGGACGTCCTCGAATTAGTCGTATGGTCAGAGTTTAGGTTGTCGTCTCTGGATATTGATTCTGAAACATCGTGTCAAGCAAACTATAATTCTCGTTAAAACTGGCCCACGGTTTGGGTAGGCGTGGTAGAGGGGGCGGAGGAGTCGGTGGATGAGTGGGGGGGTGCAATTAAAAATAAAATGGAAACGTGCACGTACGACACAGACACACGTCGGTTAGTTTTCGTTACGGTTAAATACGAAAGCCGTCGACGTTTATTGTCCCGCGGACGGCAACGACGAGGACACCGCGAGAACGAATCTCCGTCGGCAGCAAACGTCGAGCTATCACTTCCCCCTCATTATCCTGTGACACGCACGTGGTAAATACATGCGGACTTTTCCATCGTCGGTTTCGAAACACAACCGCCACATTTCGCGCCTCGAGTCAGAAACGGTTTCGTCGTGTGGTGTGTGTGTGTGTGTAGGGAGGGATGGAAGGCGAGTGCCGCCATCGTTTCACATCGAATGTTCGTCTAACTTCGAACACGAATCGAACATACGATACACGTGGTCGTCGTTATACGCGCGCCCCCACTGGTTAAGTAGTATACGCCGCGTGTTCCGTGTAGAAAATGTACATAATTTAGTATACACGTCGCCAGTAACGACGGCGACGATTCCTAGTCGACTTAATATCAACCGTCCGCGGCGGCCGCCGGGCGACGCGCGTTTTATTTCACAAAAACCTGTAATAATTCGGTTAAATAACAGGCGTACGATATATATATATATATCGATTATTTACCACGGACGACACCATAGACGAGGCGTTCGACCGTAACGAAACGATTGAACAGGGGGGGGGACAGGAAGACGGCGTTCGCGTAGTAATAATTAAAACGTAACACTCGGCGGGAGCCATTTAGGTTCGAAACGTCGCGCAAACCCATGTGGCCCGCGTATGTACCACGGTGGGCTTCGTGGGTACAAACAACACCACCACTACCATCTGGTTCCACGAGTCCGGGGGATATGAGCGCGTGTACATATGTATACAGGGCGATCGGAACATCGATTCGTATTTGGCGAGACGCCGTACTATAATATAACGGCCACACGGGCGCAAAATAACGTAATTTCGACGCGTTTGCCTCGATCTGAAGCGGTTTTACGCAACAACACTACTACCGGGTGTTCGACCACTTATAATTACGCGTAGTTTTGTGTTTTTCGACGGTATCTTAACGTACGTCGACCGAGTCCGACGCCGCGTAGGTAAGCCACTCGACCGAGACGATAATCTAAAACAATCGAACGTTTTTAATCTAACGTTGCGGCGTACGCGTGTAGAGTACACGACAAAAGGTGAGAGAGAGCAGAGCGACGACGACTACAATTGCGTATGACGACAATGGAGTACGATTCTTAAAATGAGTAGAGATTTTGCGCGTGTGTGTAATGTACGCGTGACACTACTACCCCGAACACCAGTTATCGAGTTTCAACGAAACAACGCGTGAGAGACTCGACCTTTTCTAGTAAACGGCGCGGGGAAACTAATCGACGACAATAATTAATAAAGGTACAATTGGCTAACAACAATCGGTAGTGTTCTTTTTGCCTGCAATCAATTTATAACCTACCCACGCCCACCACCATATATCTCGCATATTCACCGTTGACACACGATCACGGGTTACAGGTTAACGTTTTCATTCCAATAATTATCGTCCATCTCCGCGCGTAAGAAACGTCCGCGCCACGTATTTCGAAAACGGTTTCGGAAGCGCGCGGGTAAAAACAAAAAAAAACAACCAACTACAACGTAAACGGGCGCGCCTGAGTGGTGTCTTCGGTTCGAACGTCGGGCCGAAACCGAACGAACGGACGTGTTTCATGTAACCGATTTACCACCCGATCGAGCATATCGTTACGTTTGGGTTCGTCGTCCCAAAAAAAAAAACATCATCACGCGACGACGAACCAAAAAGCCGGCGGAGAGGTCTCTGTCGGTTGCGGCGGTGCGCGGGACACGCGCGCGTATGTGTGTCGTTGTAACCGAACGCCGACGGTTTTGGAAGACGACAAACACACGCGGCAACGGAAAGCATTTTGTTATTCGATGGCGTTGGGTTACTCTACCGTTAGGTAGTACACCGAAAATCATTTTAATCGACCGACGCGTTCCGTTTCGATTAATATTTCTCCGCGTTTGCGATGTCGGGAGGCACACGACCACGCGGCTACGTAAATCATCGTCGGATATACCGTCCGACCCCTACTCGGCAAACACGGAGGCGGCATTGTCTCGTCGTCTAGAGGCTCTTCCGGACAAAACATAAAACAAAATTGGCGAATAATATCCTCGGTTCCAGTGACGTACTTA
Source organism: Geopemphigus sp. TES_GeoC_2020 (assembly GCA_025469175.1). Classification (NCBI taxonomy): domain Eukaryota; kingdom Metazoa; phylum Arthropoda; class Insecta; order Hemiptera; family Aphididae; genus Geopemphigus; species Geopemphigus sp. TES_GeoC_2020. Next base: position 81,090 of record JAIPRN010000360.1, on the reverse strand, counting down.
GTGAGAGGGAGACCCGCCCAACAGGAGGAGACTCGGGATCTGGACAGTGAATTTTCGGGCGATTTTTTGTTCGAAGTATAACCTGAATGAAAGTTTAACAAAAAAAAGGTCGACAAGTATAGACGCCGCCTAGATTCGGGCCACACAACGCCACGTAGGTATATTTTTTACGCGTTATAATTCGTCGTCCGGAATTTAATAGAAAATTACGTTCGATACGAATAATTCCCGCCGATAATGAATTCCCGTCGTTCAACTTGTGCGGGCAAAGCGAATTAAACGATTAAACGACGCCGGCGCGGCTCGTTTTTTGCGTTAAATCGTTGCGACGGCGAGCGCGCGTTTTTAAATATATCGTCGAAGAATTTCGGGCCGAGCGATTTTTTAATTTTTTTGGAAGCCCGCGGGTGGGGGGGAGTGGGCGAACTACGTGTCTGAATACGTGTTCGCTTACGTCGTACTTATTTATATAACCGGCGCGTTACGTGAACAACACACGCGTCGAGAACAGCGCGACACGAATAATTACAATCGATATAGCATGGGTCGACTATTATTTTACACACGCGACGTGTATTACATTTATATTTCGAGTACTTTAACATACTCGACGCGACTTAAGGACGCGCGCCCGCGAAATTCGTATCGTACCGTAAGAAAAGTCGTCGACTACAAACGTTATTGCATCGGACATAACACACGCCGATACGCGCCCGGGTAGCGTTTACTTCTTTATTTCCGAACTACGGGTAAACACAACACGACACAGCCCCGCCCGTCACGAACCGGTTCCTTTTTCACAAGTTCGACATTCGTCGTCCCCGTCCGACTGCGGGACAATTTACAATCTTCGTTTAACGGTACCCGAGGAGATTCCGTTTCCCGAGCGGACGACAGACTTCAACCGGCGACTCCGACGGACCGAAACGGAGTTTCCCAAGGACCGGAAACGGTTTTTTCTCTTTCCTAACTAAAAATCTGTCGACGAGAACGTTTTTATTTTTCGCGGTACACCGATTCGATTGAATACCCTGATGATCTTGGATGCGTCATCAAAGTGGATAACGAACGTTTCGATAACCAACCCATTAAGTCCTCATCAAATAGCGTGCTCGCACACACACACACACACACACACACCTCACAAAACCTAACCCGACGTGCAGCAGCAATAACCGGCGTATAATTTCGTACACGTGATCCCATCTCCCTTCTTGTACACATTCTCACTTTCTTTCTTTTCGTCGGATCTAAAGTCATTGTTTCGTTTTGTTTCCCTATTCGTACGAGCGAATATTACGCCCGTTCGTGGTTAGCCTTACAAAAATAACCGCGCTCGCATTATCACCGCCTACTAATCGCCGGGTCCGATAACGATAATTTCGTCGCCAATTAATTTTCGTTACCTTAAGGTTATTATTATATGGACATATAATCGATATTATTTGGCCGCGTAACGAGAACGCGACGGACGGCTTTGAACGGGAAGAATAATAATCAGGCGTTCGTAGTGAAAACGAGGAAAAATTCGTGAAAACACACGCGTAACGTCGATTTGATTAGCAGAGGAGTTTCATGAACGACGATGAAGCGGAACCCCATTCGACGACGTCTGCATAAAGTTATACACGATGTTCGACAAATTTTACGTAAATATTGTCGTCGATAGGAGAGGAATACGATAATAATTAAACGCGATTTGTACACGTTTATCGAGGATCATAAATATTACGGCGGGGAACGCGTTCGCCGGGCACGGTTTTCGGCGTCGTAAAATAAATGGTTGACAAACGACGACGCGCCCGTGTATAATAACGTCGTTAAATTCCTATTTTTATTTTGGTCCGCTAGTACCGAATACGGTTAAATACTCAATAGGAGATGGTCGAAAATATGGACTGTCGCCGAACAACTCGTCGCGTAATATCATCGTCGATACGGGCTGTACGATTAACGTATTAATCGTACGGTTCGGAAACGTACGATTACGAAAAATGTTGACATTTTCATATTACCCAGACCTCCTCCCCCAAAATAAACGGCGATCGTTGCATTCGGAAATTCGAGTGGTACGTGTCCGGCGAAACAATATAACGCGATTGCGTGCGATCGCGGGTATTCGTACACCAATTTATCGGTGAAACGACAATTGCCGTTTCGTTGGGAATAGCAAAACGCGTTCTTATTTCATCCGAAAACTTTTGGAAAACATCGAGTGCGCTCGGCCACGCGTCCGATTTCTATATTAAACACGCCACTTTCTAAACGCCGGAATCTTACGCGACAATATAGGTTCTCTTTAATTGATACGTACGTATTTTCACGATCGTTAGTGATCTTCCTTCTTAAGCACGAACAAAAAAAACCGGTAACGAAATTGCGGACACGTCCGAGTTTTTTTTATATAATTCGATCGATATTACGTTGTCGATAATTAGCAACAGGCGTCGTATTCGATACCAAATATTGGATTAACGGTAGTTTCACGAATATTCCAAAAACATTCGTAAAAACCGATTTCGGAAATTATTTTTTAAACGCGTTTAAGTTTCTTTACGTTATTTAGAACTTCAAAATTGTATACGAAATTAATAGTAGTGAATAAAAAACTCCATAATTATTCCGATTGTCTCATATATGAATATTATTTTAACTACAAATAATACCCCCTAATCTTAAATTATAAAACGTTATTCTAATATTACGTCGATTAACTGTAGAAACTTTTAGTGTCGCCCAAAATTATATTTGTAACACGAAATACAATTACTTAAAAGTAAATGAATTCGCTTTCAAATCCGAAATAATAATATCTACACGTTGTACTCGGATCACGTTTTTTTTTTGGTTTGTTTTTCGCCAGAGAACATATTTTTGTTTAGCACGATCGATACTTTTTAGGAATAACGTTTTTCCAAAATTAAGAAATCGGATGAAAATCGATCGTGAAAAATGTGATATTTGTGTCCGGGTGTTTTCCCGAATTTAACGCCTTAAAGGTGCACACGCAGTATTGCGAAAACCGTATAAAAAAAAGTAATAATAAAGCGAGTCGCTGATTTGGAGTGTCTAGGTATTAACGCGAGAAACCATTCGATTTAATAATCGTCGTTCGTGTATTACGGGTGACATTTCGACAATGTCCGTGTGGGGGCCAATTCGTTTTTAAATCGTTATTAACTTCACGAGTGTGGATATCGTTCGAGTACCGACGTATTAATTAATTTTAGAAATATCGGAAGGGCCGATCGTTCGGAACGAAATACATAAATAAATGACGTCGTAGTAGGTCCTACGGTTTTATCGCGACGCACGGCGGCCGATACGTTTTAAGTTTTCGCGGTTAAATTATCGGCCGATAAGCGTTTGGTATACACTACACGTTGCCTACTAGTGGCGAGATGACACGACGGAGTAACAAGTCGATTAAACGAACCGTAGCGACTAAATCACGCGCGCGCCAAAAAGTGTAAATACGCGCAACGCGGTATTTATAATCGACGATATTAATATTATAATTTTAACGCGGCGACTTCGATACGAGTTTTCGCGGTGTTATTAGCGAACAAGAGACGAACGTTGTCATTTGTGGTCACTCCGACCGCACGACTACTACTGGGGTAATGCGGACGGGCGACGGGAACGAATTAAAAAAAAACAATACTAAAAAAAACCGCGCTGAAATTATGTCGCAAAACGATTATTGCGCACGACACGCACATACAAACAATAACAATTATGTAGATGCGCTAAATTTGTGCGACGAGCGCCTCGCACAGTTCGAACAAAGGTTAAGAAAACACAATTACGTTTCTCGATTGTAATTTTTAAGGTCTGCTGGGTACGGTATGGTATATATTCCCATTGTTTATAATTTGTACTTGAGAAATTCGTTTTGGAGCGTAATGATTTGTGCGGAGGCGACCGATGATTGGCGTTTTCGAGTGGGGCCAGGGGCGGCCGACGATTAAATATCAAAAATGGCGTTAACGAAACGTAATTTAAAAAAAAAAAAAACCGTACTGCACTTACGAGGTTGAGATGGGTCGTAAGTAGAAGCGCGCATACGTGCAACGAACTGGAAAATAATCGATTATGTTACGAACTACGTTGGATTTTCGTCCTTTATAAAGAAATTATCGTCCGTGTTTACTTATTGTGGTGCGCGTATACGTATTTCCGGCCGTGTAAAAACGACGATTTACTTTCGTCAATTAGCGCGCTCGACGGGGTTCGATTAAAAACCAAAAGGACATCAAGATTGTAATCTCCTTATACGAACGGCGTAAATTGTCGACAATTTGAGAAAGAAAAACGACGCGGACGATACGTAAACACGTATATTATACGGGTGTTTGTAGAAATTACGGTTTGGGAGAGGGAGAGGTGGTACATATATTTCATTATACACGAATAATTAACGAACGTATTGAGTACGCGGCCGATGAACGGACGTGACGGGAAAAGTTTTTTCATGTACCTCGTAAACGTGGTAAGGAGGTGGGGTACGTAATCTTTTCCGTCGAAAACGAAAAAAAAATTTAATTCGTGGGTATAAACGTCGACCAGGCTGCCCGTTCACAAAATAACTAACAGCCGCTACGTGCACGTATATACACACACACATATGTATGTATGTATACAATAATGAGAACGTCGAAGATTCCGGCAGGTGGTGAAAAACGAAAAATACGACGTAGACGAGAACGCGTCGTTAAAAAAAAAACCGTGGGTAACGACAAAAGCAGTTTTGAAGGTGTTTTAGGTACGCCGACGGTGGAAATCCCTCCGCTCGTCCGATACACACACACACAAACACATCTACTAGTTTTTATAAACAAGGGACACGCGCAAAACACGTTCGGCCTTCGATTTTACTGCGTAGCGCTGTGCTCCACGCGCGGATCCCGCCACGACCACGCGGACGGTACAGCGGTGTGGTGGTGTTTCTCTTTTTGCGCGCGCGTTTCCGACCCTTTTATAATATCGTTGGTACCGAACCACCCCCCCCACTAACCCCAGACACCGTTGTTCCTCGTACGGAACGCGTTTTCGAGGGGTTCGAACGAGTTTCTAAATGGCCGTGGGGTGCCCGCCGGTCGAGTGGTGCGCACGCGCAACCGCGCGTTTATGTGTTACACACGAGACCGATGGTACACGCGCTCGTTCACGAAAATATAAAAACGACTCACGTCGGTGTTTACAAATACTACACCGGAAAACCCGCCGATCGAACCTCTACGCGTATAATACCGTCCATTTTAAGACTACCCACGACCATTTTTCGTAGATAACCTAACATCGCGACTGTACACGTTTTTCCGACCACTTTCGGACGTTTTTCGTTTTAGCGCACATTTTATACCCGGACTAGCAACACGTATTTATCTCGTGTATAAAATGAGCGTTCGAGAAGTATACGCGAGCGCCGCTCACATTCGACAAGTTTATGAGTACAGTTTCGGCGGTGTGCGCGTCGTGTGATTACGTGGGAGGGGGTAGCATAATAGACGCTCGCGCGTTTACAAACGGAACGACTGGCACGCTGAACACCACGTGGGGAACGACGTATTTGAATGAAAATTTCGTCGGCCGGAAGAAACTCTCGGGCGCGTCTTATCGCGAAAACCGACGCGTTTTTTTCCGCTCGTACGGTCGCGACGGATTATTTTTAGAAGCCCGCGGTGGTAACTACCAACTTTCGTCACGTTATAATATTACACACACATACGCGCGCTCTCTCTCTCTCTCTCTCCGTTTGCGCGTGGCGTCGGCCACTGTCGCCGCGTTATACACTCTCACTCGCTCTCTTTCTCGGTTCCGTGTATAATAAACGCGCGCTATTTTAGGACACCCTTGGCAAACGCGGACAACTGAGGGAGGGGACGCACGAGAGTGAGAGAGTGAGAGAGTGTGTGAGAGAGAGAGAGAATGAGTCGTCGGCCTACCTCGTTCCCGGCGTTTTACTGTTAGGAATTAACGGGCCGATAAAACACGCAACCGAGTCCAATTGTTAACGTACCGACGACATCGTGTCCGCCCGAACGTGGAGCAAGCGCTGTGTGACAATAACGAGTACTTACGTTTGTCGGGCGGGGACGACGCTTCGTCATCGTTGGACTCTTGCGGCATACTAGAGGACCCAAAAAAATAGAACCAGAGGCAATACAGGGCGGGCATGATCCATCCGACGATGGTAAAGTATATGGAGTATGGTGGGTACGCGACCTCGGCGGCTACCCGTTGCGTACCGGTCGTCCTTGGGGTCAATCCGTTGATTTTATCGCCTACGTCCAGCATGGAGTTGGCCACGTAAGAGACACCGAACGCCAAAATGAACACGATGAAACACATCGACATGTTCATATCCACATGGATGGTGCGCGCTGTACAATCGGGTGGTTCGCGCCGAGACCGGGACGGCTGTGGTCACTGGTACCAGCGGTGGCGGCGGTGGTGGTAATAACAAAGGCGACGATGTCGCGTCCTCGGCGGCGGCGGTAGTGGAACGGTCGCGAGCGTCCGCGGCGGTGTACGACCATTTATGCGCGACACCGGAACGGTAACGACGACGCGCGTCTTTTAACGGCCGCCGGGCGGTCGTGACGAGACGCCAATTCACGTGGAGCGATCGACGCACGCGCAGCACGTGCAGCGGGCGTCTCGCGTGAAATTCGAAATTATTGTTCGGTCACAACGGCGAGACGAGAGCGCGGGGAAAACTGTCGCGTTCGTCCGAAACGGCGCGCGATAACACACACACTCGTCGTTACCGGGAGAGTTCGATCGAGAAACGAAAAACAACGTGTTCGGAAAATTACTGGTCGCGTCGGTTACGCGAGTGGCGTAGCGTACGAAACCTTACGGGTGGCGCGCACGCCCGCGCGTACGCACAAAATAAAACACGCGCGAACACGAACGGTCGGATAGAGATAGTGTGTGCGTGTGTGAGCGAAAGAGAGGGAATGTAAGAGAAACGGAGGGACGAAAAGTGTGCGCGACAAAGATAAAGAGCGAGTGAGAGGGTGAGAAAAAATGAGAGACGCACGCAACGTGAGAGTCGACCGCGGCGACGCGACCGAGACGGTACCGGACAGACGAATGACGAGAGAACCACCGGCCGCGTGATGCCTGCCCGGTTCGGTAGTTGATGTCGGTGTCGGTGCGCTGTGGCTGGCTAGCTGCTGTTGCCATATGCCGGCTGAGTCACAACAACGCGACGCGCCGCCCCCCCTACACACACACACATACACGCACGCACGCACACACGCGCTATACGCACACATCCCTCCTAGCCCGCGCGACGAAGTCTCGTCGCGATGAAATCGAAATACAACGCTATCTGTCGACGGACCAACGGCGTGTACGTTCGTACGGTGCGCGTTGTACGCCGACGACAACCTCTTCGTCACCGGTCGACGCGACAACGCGCCGGCGACTTATAACATACACCACCTGTCGCGTCCGCTCAATCGTCATATTCTAGATGCATATATAATGATATAATCGTTTACCACCGCCGGCTGGGATTCACCGAAACTGGAGAAATATACGGTTTTTTCGACAATACCGACGACGATCAACGTCGGACCCGAACGGGAAAAAAATCCTCGATTTTATTAAATTCCCTTTCGCGCCACCGAGTGGTGACCCCACCGGGGCGGCCCAACTACTACTGGCGAAATTTCGTACAAAGTCAGGTTTCGATTGGTTTCATACTCAAAGTCGGCTGGCGTTCCGCAGCCAAACGTCGACGACGCAATGTCCGTAATTAAGTCCCGACCGTTTCGTATGTGTCCCCCCTCAACTGGTTGTCGTTTCGCCGACGTATTTAATTACGCGCGCGAATTACTTTTATGTAGCGTAATTGTTCATCATTCGTGTACTAGAATACATTACGTTTATTCGATATTTCACGTTAAAATTAGACTTCAACGAAATATACAAAACAACGATAAATTACAATTTTCCGTGGTGGCTTTTTCTTGTAACTTTAACCTGACCATCGCGCGATTTCGAAATAAAATTTTAAAAACGAATTTATTCCCTGGCCATCGATTAATTAATCGTTTTGATTGGGCGTGAATAAAAACCATATGGACATAAAATCTGAAATTGTTGTAATTGTGTGGCATAGTATTTCGGATTATTATAAGGTGAATAAAAAACCGTTACGATCGAAATAATTTCGATAAACGATAGATTTGTTTTAAAAAAATTATATATATATTGAAGATTTACCGTGGAAGTTTTTAATTAGCGAATAGAATTGAAGTGTAAATGCATAAATTCGAAAAGAAAACGATACGTTTTTGTGTTCGTTGTTAATTTAAAATTTGAAAATATTGGACGATTTCTACTTAGGAAGCTGAAATCCGGTCTATTGATTTCGCGTACGTTTACAAATTATTTATTACGATACGAATATAATATATGTATTGCAACGTTTTGTATTTTGAGAAAGAGAGAACGAAGAAAACGTAAGCAGATTCATGACGTACATCATATCCAATGACGTGTACACCTGGATATGGCATCATCGGAATATTCCAGTCTGGGGCAAGGTCTTTTTATCGGTCAACTTTGGACGGGTTCTGATGAAAATTCAAATACTGGTTTCACAAGTATTGTATGGGTGTATACGATATCATTCGGTGGTATACAAATAATTATTATATCTCAATGTCTACCTACTATTTGATCGACGGTCAATGAATAATGATTCAAAAGAGATTCTTTTACGAGTTTTTAGTTTTTCAAAGACTTCATTAGGGCTTTTTAACATTATAACGTATAGTATTGTTCAATTATTCACACAAACACGCGCAAAGTTATATATATATATAGTATATAAATAAAATAAAAAATTTTTAAGAATGTAAAAATTATTAATCTTTCGGCATATACTGAGTTATTTATTTATTTACGATTTTTATATTTTTTTTTTTGTTTACGGTTATTCCGTTAAAAACCCAATACGTATAAAATAAATGTTTTAATATGTGGTGTACTTTGTAATAAGAATAATATTATAAGAGAAAACTAAGAAAGTAAATGACAAATTGAATAAATCTCAAACGATGGTAACACATTTTCAAAATTGTTATTTAAAAGGAATCGGGTTGGTATTATTTAGAATTTTTGAAGCAGTTTTAGGAAGGAACTTCGAGTAATAAAAGTTAAAGTGTATAGACGAATTGATTTATATCGCTTAGGTTACTACGACTTGTAAAACAGACACAGATCATACATGTCCTTATAACGAAAATGCTTTAAAATTAAATATTATTATTTCAGTCCCATCATGTGTCGCGTCACTAAGAAGTTAATTGTCTTTAACGTCCTTCAGTATAAATGTTTTATGTTAATGTGTAAACAATGTTAAAATGTGTACAAAAAACGATATAACACGACAACATTTCTATTGGTTTCAATGTCACAGTTTGTATACAAATTTTCGACACTTTAAGGTACACGCATATGGTGAAAACAGCTAGTATTCATAGAATAATATTTACACACTATATGGTGTAAATGTAACGGAATTATTTTCTGGAAATTAAAATATTAAATATTTTACTGTCCGTAAATTGTTTCGTTTGTTTTTTGGTAAACTAAAAGCACATATGCGCGAAAAATATCCCTAAAACCATATTATAGATTATACAATATTGATGCCAGATGGTACCTGTTGAACTTATATTAAGTTCCCAAGTAAATTTTTGTCGTGACATTTAAATTAAAAAAACATGCTATGTTAATACAAAGACGTGCGTACTTTTACTATACTTAAACATCTCTATTATTGTAATAGAACATTCCAAAAATGTATTATGGGTTTTTGTTAATGAAATTTTCCAAATGTAATTATTTACCAAGGAATAATACAATTAATAAAATTTAACAATTACGTAATAATAGGCGTTGACGGTTATTAACAAGTTTCTAAGAAAATGTTGAAAACAAAGTTAATGGATTATTATTTAATTTTCACACTTCGTCGTGTTTATATATCGAGTGAAACAAACTTTGTTCATATAATATTATGCATACAGTCGTTTAAGAAACATATACAAGGGGAAATGTAGACCAAAAATCTCGAGGATACTCAAGAGTGTAAGGTGAATTACGATTAGCGAAATATTTCTTTTTATAATTATTTTATTTTGGCCGACGAGAAAAATTTGTATATTTATAACGCACGATCAACTTTCTAAATTATATCAGTTTTCTATTATTTTGAATCGTTTTCGTATATAACGTATATATTATTCGTTAATAATATAACAAACAATCGATATTCAGATATTATATATTAAACATATCGTGGTAATAAACGAGATTAGATTTTTCGAGAAAATATTATAATATTATACCCCGAGGTATCTTAGAACGTACAAAATTATGAAACTTGATAGCTTTGCTACTTTATTGCCCATAGTTCGTAAATAAAGTAGTCTTATATATAATCGATAGATAGTTTTTATATCGAATCGTACGGTTAAATAATGTATTATATATGCTTAAAAACACTTTAGAGAACGTAACAATCGCGCCGATTTTAACTTGAGCCTATGCGATTTTTTAGCCTATTTCGTTCCTAAAAATGTTTAGCATTAAAAATTACTTTTACCGAATTTATCAGCCGAACGAACGGAAGTAATTATTCTATAATTTCGTCTACGCCAAAATGAGATTTTATATATTATTACGATTCAGTACACGAAAATACAAAATACTACTAAAACGGCAATTTATTTTGTTTACGACCGACCGTGTAAGCCATATTTTGTTGGTAAAGTTAGTCGCATTTGCATAGTAATGATTGTAACACGTTCGTTTTAAACTTTCGTAAAAAGTTTATATATTATTATAAATTGCAAATGAATATAATAATTTGACACGGTGTGAAAAAATATCAACAGTATCAACTCGTAGGGTAATTTTAAACTTATTTTACGTATATACCAGTTATAAATTGCTAAAACTGATATAAAGTACCTATATAGTAATATTATTATATAAAATATAAAACCAATTTGGCGCGGTAAGTCGAAATAATATGTTTTTTGTTTTTACGTTTGTTTGATTTGAAATAAAATGTTGGAATTCCCGATAATATATTGATATACATAAAATCAAATCTATAAAAATAACAAGAGCGTATTTTCGTTACGGAATTTTAAAGTATACATTTATAATAAAACAATAAAATGTAGATATACGTCATATTGTTATACGACAAGGGAAAAAATTTAAGTTTTTAGATCGAAAATGGAATCGAAGAATAAATATTTTTTGTAAAAACAAATTTGACGAACTTATCATAAAACTATAATTAAATATACTAGTTATAACCATTGTCCTACGACTATATTTATATGGGAACTGATGCACTCGAAATAAGGTTTACATGATTTGCGAATACATTTCATGAACGTCGGCGTAATTTTTAAAAATTATTATAACATATATATTTTATAGAAAACGAGAAAAAAGTCTTACGCTTTATGTTAATTATTTGAGTTGTGTATACCAATTATAAACCAGAGGATATCCCGAAATTTAAAGAACTAACGTTTTAAAAATGTTTAGGTGTAATGTTGTTAAAAAAATATTTCGAGTTAATGCAAACAACCTGAATAAAAAGCTTTTTATCAAAATAATTCCAAAAGTCAAAATACCGGTTTGACGTAAAACCTATTTGTTACAGATATATATACACACGTAAGTAAAAATAAATCACAAAACCATTATTATTATCGAAATCTATTTCTTGGTTATAATAATTTTGGAAAAATGTACATATATTAATAATATACGTTATTATACAATAATACGTCGACGCTAAACAAATACGAAATTTTAAGTCATTGACGGAGAATAACAATATTAATTAGCGTACAGCGGGGTGGATCGTTTGGAGAAACGTTTTAAATCGTCTAACACGATTTTATGGTCTAACGCTATAAACTTTGTTAAACTATTTCCATAACAGTAAAGCTGGCCGAAACAGGTGTGTAAAATTCTGTTTTTAGATTTTAAAAACACGACAAATCCAACACATAAAAACCGCATGTCGTCGACGTTTTCGAAACAGTCGATACAACTATGTATTTACTTATACACGTACCCATATAGTATTTTTGCTTTTGGAAACGTTTTCGTGTCCACGCGGAAGACGAAAACTTACTGTTTTATTCTCATTTGACTTAAACTATAATGTAGTGTTTAGTATTCACGTCGAAACTGTACGTGGCTGATGTATTAGATAAAGCTGACGTTACAAACGTATACATTACCGGCTTTTAGAGCGAGAAATAAATCTTAACAAAACACATTCCGTTCCAGTAGACGGTAAAAAACGGTATACCCTATATATTTGCATATAAACACGAAGACTAAACCACGTGTGTTTACAATTACAAAATGAGGTTACACAATGAGATACTAGCGCGGAGTTGGACTATATGTCAAAAGTTTTGTTACAATATAAAGGAAATATCTCTAGTTTATACTCAAAATATTTGTCGATCGCTTTTAAATTCGACAATTTAAACCGTCAAATATGATATGATAAATCGATAATTACAACAAGCCATTACGCATTAATAAAATAGTAAACAAAAGCGATCGTGTTTGATTATTGCGTTTTACGTTTTGATATTATAAAATACGATTGGACGAAGTATGAACGAATAATAAAAAAAAATCTTACCATTAATGAAGATCCTGTAGAACATATAAGGACTTCGAAGAAGATAGAACGGAGATTTGATGTTTTCGAATCTTCGGCTATTCGTGTTCATCGTCGGCTGGAAAATATTATAATGAAAACAACGAAGTGTAGGGGGCTGAAACCGTTGATCGTTGACTACCAAACTTGAACTAGGCAAATGTAACTGCATTCCGATTAGTTAACTGCAAATTACAATATAAATATCAACGATAATAAAAATATATAGCACAAGAAATATATATTGTACAATTGGTTATATTTACATTTCTGAAGTAACAATAATAATAATAATGGAAATTTATTACTGTTCGATAAATGACAAATAATAAATAACGCCGAACAATTAAATTTAATACGGTTTGTCTTCCCTCGTACGTTTTTAATTATATTTCTCTTCTTCTTCCTCCATAAAAAATACGTGTATATATATATATATATTAATTTTCTCAGTTTAGAAATAGAAAACCCGTTTGTTTACGTTCATCTTGTATTTCGATAAAGGTACCTATTACACTGGATACATACAGTAAAGTTGTGGGTTACCGTCCACTAGTGTCTGATGCTAACCTCGTTATTAATCAAGTAAGTAAGTAAAGTTGTAAATATAAGTAAGTTGTAAATGATTATTACTAATAAACCAAAAACGTCAACTTTATTATATACATCTGTGTATGCAAATTTTATAGAAAACAAGAACGCACGCGAACCAATATGGAGAGCGTGCGAATATGTGTACTTGTTTTCAAAATATTCCAAACGTTTTTATGTGATATTCAGGTTTTTTTTACGTAATCGAAATTTTGACTGACAGTATCGTAAGTTAGTAATATTTAACATATGAGCTAGTGCACGCCCGTTTCAGTACATACACATGTATCATATAACAATTAATAGATATGTATGTTAGACGATAAGTGTTGAATTCCAATTATCAGGTTTGAAGCCCTAAACTTTATCTCTATGTTGTCAATATAAACGTTTCAAATTCGAGATATAATTTTTCGTTTTAAACGGGAAGAAAACCTGTTCAATTTGTGAAGCATTTTTTAAGAAACCACATACAACAATCCACACACACACACACACACACACACACACACACACACACACACACATATATATATATTGTAAAATTTTTTGGCGTTTCGATAAACGCTGACAAAATATTATTTGCAACGCGTCGGATTGTAGATAGGTCTGCAATTTGCTGACCGCTAACGTACTATATTTATGTATTCGAGTGTATATAATACTAAACTCAGGACATACGTGCAAAAACACGGCTAAATGGATCTTCGCTTCGCCCCTTTAACATATCACAGTATTATTATTTAGATCCGTACCACACATCTGTCTCGACAGCTGCAACGATCGTCAGTTAGATTATTGTTGCTGTTGTAGATTGTACAAATATATATAAAGAGGGTACCCGTACTACGATCAACCGGTTTCTCGTAGGGCGAACGACGATAAAAACCAAAAATGTTTTGGACGCGTTACTTTGGTGTAGTATTATATTATATTTTACGCTTGTTATATGCTTGTGCGCAGGCACGGATACAGGCAGGTGGTCTCGGTGAATAACATTGACCGTCGCTACCAAGTCGTCGACGTTGTGTTCAGCAGTGTATGCCTATGCACGTTTTTTTTTCATTCTTCCAAACTCGTGATTTACCCGCCGTTTTTTCTATTATTATCCTTACCCTCGAAAAACCTTGAACCCATACGCATATAGATGTATAATTTACGACCACTAGTCCACTAAACTACACAAGGACGATTCCCAAACACACAAATAGTTTTTACTTTGAACAAATAATATATCCTAGTAAATATATTATCGTTAATGTTCAGTAAAATGTGTGAGTGCTTATGTGTGTGTGTGTGTTTGTATATTCGCGTGTGCACGTGTGTGTGGGCGCAATGTTTGTGAGCAAACTATATCACAATTTGAAAATCGAAAAACTATAGTACTGTATAATAAACTGTAAATACGTCGTAAATATAAACTGTAGATACGCTTGTTTAAAATGTTTGATTCTTTTAGTTCAAGAAATTCGTAAAACAACAGTAAGTTGTTATATTTGTAATGGAATCGATGGAACAGAATTTTGATACGTTAACTTAATCGTTTGTCGCGATTTGCATTTTTTTATGTAACGATTTATTGAGATTATTGTTTGGAGACGATCGAATTAAATCATATAAATATGTATTATTCAATTTAAAGCGCCGAAGATACATTTAAGACGAGTAAATTGACATAAATTGAATTTTGCAATGTTTACTCATAATTAAATACCGTTTGTGTTTTAAAAATATCGACCATCAATACAATACGATTACACTGTAAATAGTGATTTTAGAAACAAAGCTAGTTGTAAAATTATCCATATGAAATAAAAAACAATAATTTTTGATTATGAAAAACTGACTAATAGTGAATTCAATTAAATCAATTTCATTTGGTAAATAAAACATCTATAGCGTTCTTTTTTATTTGAATTAATGTGATTGCGTTTTGATGCAGTACTATTGTACACACATATACGCACGATTTATAGAACTTTATATACTATATATTAACTCGCAAATTATTAAAACCATAAATTTATATCTTTAGCCACTCCCGGAATATATGTGTAATATATAACAGATAATTTAATGAGTAAGATTGTGCGAGTTTGAAATATTATAATAATCGTTTATTTACATACAATAATTGTACAATTGATAAAACGAAATAATTTCGTAGCATGTAAATACACTATTTTTACTATTTTTTTTCGTTTTGTTTTAGCGTGTTTTATTGTTGCCTATATACATAGAATATCATTTGTCGACAAGGAAAACGCACTCCTCCGCGTAAAATTGGTGTTTTTCCCCAATTATGCGAAAATAGACAATTGTGAGCAATAATTTTTAATTAAATTTGATTCGTAATAAGTATTTGTTTTTAAACATCCTACGAGTAAATTACGTTCGAGTAGTATAATCGTAACGAAGTCGATACAGCACGTAAATTCATAAGATCGGTTGAAGTACTAAAAGTGTAGTTTATCATATTATTTTCCTATCTTCTAATATTAGAAAATTAAGCGCAATAGAAAATCATAATCAAAAATTGTATAATTGAAATTCGCGTATACTATAATTATTTATTCCACATTATCGTATGTATAATCTAAAATCGAAGTTATAAAATATGTTAACCAGTCATTTCAATCTTACTTTTATAGAAAATGTCATAAAATTTCGTATTATGTTTATTACATTATTATATATTTTTGTGATTATTATATACATATATTAATAGTGCAGTTTCGTACTTGGTAATGTTTTTATTGTTATCGATCATATACACAAATATACAATGCGGTTTTGTTCAATAATATTATCCCTACGCGCGTATTACACTAATAGTGTTCTTTCACGGGATTCAATAAACTTTTGGCAAACCAGTTTTGCTGTAAATAAATTTGCGCGCAGTTTTTTTATACGACTATGGTGAGTTTGCAGGACATAGTAGATGAAAATGCCCGCTGTGAAATACCATCCGTCTGTTGTTGCAGTATAGGGAGTTCACTATTGTGTAACGAGTATTTCGTCAGGTAACGCACAATTTTATTATTATTTATCATGGAATGAAAAGATGCTTAAAAGCGAAACTGGACAATAGTTAAAGATTATGAAATCGAAATAAACGTCACGTTATATCATATATATAGTGATCCCTTTGAATATATTTTTTAAATAAATGGTACCACGTTGACGCTATTGATATTGATATGAATTGCAGTTAAAATTATTTATTGTTATAATACAATTGCATTCAAGTTTGGTCTCCGATGATAGTATAAAATACTTATACCCTCTAACAAATATTTTTAGAAAATATCATGCGTTTTGTGTGGTCGGCACTTGTGTAAAACAGGAAGAAGAAAAAAGAATTATGTTTTTAAGTTGGATGTATATAATAAAAGTAATTAAAAGGTACGGCTACAGATATATTAAGTGATTTATTATAGTGTATATACCTGAACTGTATATAATCAGACTAGTATTCTATTTGTAAGAATGTGAAATCAAATAAAGTAATATTTCAGGACTTAGTGTACTCAGGACTCACTGTAAAGTGAACTGTAAAATATAGGACCTAACCCTGTTCATTGCAAGAGGCGTTTAAAATCACAATTTGACACGAAGTTCAAAATAGATCGAAGAAAGAGCTATATGCAATTAAGAGACACGAATTTATCTATACTAAATTAAACATATTATGCGTACAATTATATTAGGTATACAATACACTATATAATTATGACAATAAGCAATTTTTACACAAAATATCAACATTTACATTTTTTTAAAAAGAAACACTCGTCCCACTCATTCATCTATTATTTGAAAACTGTTAAAAAGATAACTGATAATACTATATATGTACAATATATTGTTGTAGTAAAGTGTACGTTAACACTAGTGAATTAGATACTGATCGGAACTATTTTAATTTAATCAAAACAAATAATTTACCAAATAGAGATCAAAACATATTTCGTTTTAGAGCATTTTCCGAAAAGGTTTAAATTATATAAAGCTGATTTTGATTTTATATTTGAAATATTTATAGGAAATAGATATAGGCCGACACAAAGATAAATATGTATATATAGTAAAGTAATGAAATACTTAAAACATAATATAATTTCAAAAGTATTTACATTATTCAATAACACATGTCTATCAACGTATACGTTATACAAATAACAATATATATATATATATATATATATGTAAGGATTTTCTTGTTGAAGGTTCATTTAATATTTAGAAAAATGTATAATAAAACGATATTATCTGGATTTTTGATATAAGAAATAAATATTATTCATAGAAGGAGAATGGAAGAAGTCTGTTATCAAAATAGTGAAGTGCGTAATCGAATTATATTGCTAAATATACTACACACACATACGCACACACATATTTATTAATTAATATTATAGATACATAGTCAACTCTCTTTATTAGGAAAAAATTTTTTTTAACGGGGACCACTGACTGTTTAAATATTCGGTCATAATAATACTATATACAACGGCGGTAATATTTGTAATGCACTAATGTATTGACTAATGTATGTCAAAGTTTTAGGCGTATTTTCGTAATCGACTGCACACTGCCGAATATATCGTTATTATTCGTTTCACGTAATCGTAATAAAAATTAAAAAAAACGAATCCGATTAGATTTTTTAAAAAGAGAGAGAAAGCCGTACGTATCCTTTTATTCCGTCGTCCTTGGTCATTGAACGTGCTATAACGTACATAATAATATGAACATTTTATAACTATAGAAAATTAGGAAACGTATGGAAGTGTACATGAAACAGGGTCGTGTTTTTGGACGTCCATGGATGCCTTTCAATGATAAAAATATTAAATGTTTACTAAAACATGTAATGCATTATAATAATATTTACGAGAAATTGAAGGCATAATATTGTCAATGACGTAAATATATCTGATACGACTTATTGAACATTTACAAACTAGTGTGCTTAAAAATTAAAATTGCACATAGATTTTTTGATTTGTTTCGCTACATACAAGCTGCTATGAATACAACGTTCGCACACCATATTGGAAAAACAATAAAAATACTATTGAATATATAATAATACTTTTTCAACAGTTATATAAAAGTTAAAATTATACGATACTTTAAACAGTCCTCGATTACCCAAGTCATAAGGTAACCCGATAATCAATATATAATATATAAGGAAGTACATTTATTTCGACATTTTAAATTTAGAAAATATATTATTTATAGTTTATTATGAATGAAGTTTTATAATATAAAAATATTTATAATTCTATTTATTTTATAATTACTATCATAAATATTGTACTCGTATAGTAAATAATTTAAATAACGACAACTGCTTTCACTTTGATTGTTTTTAATTCGTATTTGTTCTTATACTTTAAGTATAAAGTTGTTTCATTAACTAAATGTTAATATCTTATTATTTAATAATGAAACAACAACGAATTAGGTATTCTAGGTTGTATATTAACACATTTTGCAAAAATAAATTTTGAATAAATAATAGGAAAACAAATTTTTTAAGTTAATATGTATATTGTTTATACAAGTTTATTTTATAACTATTTTTCAACAAATACATATTCTATTTCTGACTAGGAAATCATTGAATATGGTTGATCATTATAACGCATAAGTATAAAACAATTAAAAATAAATTATTCAAGGTATTATTTAAAAAAAATACTCGAATAGTAAAAATAAACGCATAATTTTCAAGTCTATTATTTTATGAGTATAAATGATAAATATTGGGTCAATTTGCATTCATTTTAAATTTTCTAGTCGTAATTCTACTTAATTCATAGACGCGTCTACACTTTTATTTATTTTTTTAAACCATAATATTTTATATTTTATTAGCAATGACTATAATAAAGTTATTAGAAATTAAACAAAAATGACTTTTTTGGTAAAATAGAAATTATAACTAGTAAAACAAGTTTTTTTTTGTATAAAATTTCGTTATTTAATCGTATTTTTATATAAAATATTTTCGTATTACATTTGATAAGAAAATATTATTTTTCTTAATTTTGATAGAACTTTATGTGTAATTATTATTATCGTAAACGTAACATATTACAAAATAATTTATAATTAACTATATAAAAAAAATTAAACTTAAAAGATCTTGTTCATTATAAAAGATTAATTAAATTATTGCTTCATTATTCAATTTTAATGTAAAGACAAATATTTATAGCAAAAATTATTCACCAATTTTTGTGTAATGATTTAACGAATTAAGTATACTATTGTTTACATTAAAATTTAAAATTTGAACGTTTTGTTATTACATTGTTAATAATGTATGAAAACGTATAATAGAGATTGTCGAAAATAATCAGACACATAAAAATAGTTACTTCTGATATATTTTTAATTTATGTAAAACAGTAATTAATTATTTTAATTTTATATGAGTTTGATTTTATGCGTTTCAAGGCGTTTTTAACTTGAAATAAACTGGTTAAATAAATTCTAAAAAATATGTGGCAAAAAATCATTTTTTCAACTGCAGCAAACAAAACTATTTTAGAAAAATTAAATAATTATGATTACGATAAATCATTCGGTATTTCGAAACAACTAAGCAAATCTTAAATAACTAATTGCCTTGTCATTGAAATATGTATTATAATTCACTACATATGTAATTTATTCAAATTGGTAATTGCTAAACAAAACATTTGCGTAATTCGATTGCGTATACCTACAATGATTCTTAATCACATAGAAAACACCTCGAATAAAGCATTTATAATTATATATATATATATTCAAGAATTAAAATTATAAAATATTTTTTTAATGAAGTGTGTATAACCATTGAAATTTTAAAACGATTATTTGAATACATTATTATAAACTAAAATACGTTCATATTCATTATATTTATACGCATATAGTTTGTAAGAAATAATATCAAACATATTATATTTCTAAATGAAATAAAATATTCAACAAAACGTACCTAATCAAATTTGTGAGTTTAAAAAAATATCTAATAGAAGTTTTATGCGGCTATTTATGTAAGTTATTTTTTAATATTACAGCGAATGAAATATGATTTATTTCACATTGAAAAATAAAATGTAGTCCAAGTTGATAAATATTAATTTCGGAAAGTATTTGTTATTATAGCTGATTAATATAAATAAATAAATTTTAAATTACATATTTATAGTGAGCTGAAGACTATGATACATATGTATAATAAATAATGATTACATTAAATTACGATGAGAAATAAAATATTATTAAAACATGGCATAAATCACAGTGTTATTTTCATATCATAAGGCGCAATTACAATCAAATTTAGACTTTTTGTAAGGTATTGAAAGCTTAATATTTTTTTATGAAGTATTTGATTGTAAAAGAAAAAATTAGATGTAAAAATAAAACGGAGTTTTTTAAAAGTCAGTAAGTATAGATATAGCGTGTTAAAGGTCGAATTATTTGTTTGACAATGCAAAAATACAAAGAATACAATAAGATTGAAAGAAAAAACGAGAAACGTTGTTTCCAAATGGAGAAAATTCCTACACATAATACGCTATTATAATACACATCATTACAGAGGATTATCTCTAACTAAATATAGAATATTTTCGGTTACCTTGACCCAGATAAAATTATACAAATATGTATAGATATGTATGTATTTGAAATGTTCAAAATTTTCATTATTTTACGTTTTATTTATTTAAAAATGAAAAATATCCAACAAATTAAAATTGTATTTTAATCATACAAAAACCAAAATAATACGAAATTTACGTAACGAAATAGACTCTATCTAAAAATATCTTTCAAATTAATAATTGAAACAATTTAATAACCATAATATTAATAAGAATTAATAAAATAAAATCATATTAGGCAATTTCAAAATTGTTTGGAAAATGCATCGTATAAATTACATATAAAGATTACAAATATATTACGAATGCAATTTCAAACTTAGCAGTCGGATGCGTCAAGAATATATATTAAATTTAATGGTCTTACAGTTTTTCTCAAGCTTTGTTCAAAATCGAGTATTTATATAGTCAAAAATAAGATGTGTGTATATAAATAAAGAAAAATACCTACTATGAAAAAAACGCAAAGTGGTTCACACGTATTTATACGAATTTAGTGAAATCTATCTGCGCATTTCTTTACGACTCTTGGCAACAATTACTAAAATCTGTAAACGAAAAACTATACGTGGTCAATATTATTATATTTCCCTCTTATTTAATGTACAAAAAAGAAACGAAACAGTAAAACGACAATATATGTTACGTAATAATTGCGCTACAGCTGAATGACATTTGAAAATGAGTAGGTTTTCGTTTTTTTGAAATTTCGTATATAAAATTTGCTCACGTTCGTTTCACTATACGAATACTCATGCATAATATCGTAGAATTGAAAATATCACACCAACTGGGCGTTATTAAAATTATTATGTCATCACTTGTATTATATTTCTGGGCCGGATTCGCCGTCTTCCCTTTCTCTCCCCTACCATTGATTTTTCTCGTTCAATACAGACTCAGACAGAGCGGGTTATCACAAAAATAGATCCACAGAATCACGACTATTGATACCACCAATACTCGCCGCGAGTGTAAGAACTTGTGTCTATGTCGAAAAGTGTTCTTGGTGCCAAAATCAACCGACGACGCACACGTATGCGCAAATGTATTATATATATATATAAATAATACAATAGTTTATATTTGTAAGTGGAGCCCACACGGACATATATTTTTCGTTGGTATCAATTAAAAATCGTACGTATAAGATATCTGTATATTTCCTTTGCAACCGATTCGAGTTGAAAGAACGAAAACTGTCGACTAGAAATTAGGATGAAATCTTTTTGACGACATAAGGTAAATATGAATGAAAACGTCAACACTATATACACACAATATAATATAATAATCTATATATTTAAGATAATATACTTGGAAGAGTAAATTTCCGAGAAGTAAGTTATGAACAGTGAATATCAAAGCTCCGACGATATTATGCAAACGAGTCTGGTATAATACGTATATATACAACTAAATAAATAAGTATATAGCCATAAATTATAATTTATATTTACGGTTGTGCTTAGGCGTAAACGCCGCCGTGACAATAAATATTGTCAGTCGAAGAACGACAAATATCATCAGACTATAATAATATTTGTGAAACGTGTTGACGATAAAATATATGCGCGGTAAATAATACGTCGTACTTACAGTTAAAACGAGTAAAGATGAAATAGTTACTAACTAGCCAGTACGTTGCAAACTATAAATTATAATCGATTCGTCATTTATGGACGGTAAATAAAATGGAGTGGAAATTGTTGCAACGTGTAACCAGAAAGTGTCTCGCATGTAGGGAACGTTATTGAAGTCACTAGCCGGAAATTCGACTTGGAGAAATTTGCATGCGTGGTTGAGTTCGGTACTATTACGCGATATGGATTCGATCCATAATGTATTCACGTGAAAATTTAGGAAGTCTAAGAATTGTTACAAATGTTCACTGAAATAATTAACGATAAATTGCCCCTCTCTCGATGGGTAATTTACGATGACAATAAAACCAAAATATTATTAGTATGTTTAAAAAATATCACATTGCCTTTTCGTCTCAATTAGTCGGGTACTTCACAATACTATGTTGTTTGTTGTAATATAATTACATCGATTGTATTACTCCTGATTAAAATTGACGATAAGAACCCAGCAGGCGATTATTCTGCTTGTCCCTTTTGTCTTATTAGTGCTTAATATTAATCGTTCTTTACAATGGCGAGTAAACATATTATTCGAGAATGATTGTCGGTAAAAATATTTTATATTGTAAAAATAATTAAACTAAATATTTACGAATAAACAAACAGAAACCGTGATATTAACCAAAGTAACGATTCAGTTTTAAACGAACCTAGAAAATATATAGGGTACAACATTTCTGGGTGTATCGCAAAAATAATAATATACATCCCATTTTTCGTGAGTTGGTAGAAATCATATTAAATTTCGATACTATATTATCTAGTAACATAATATTATGCACGTATATAACAATAATTTACTATAATAAAAGTTCAAAATTGTTAGGAAAGTCTTTATGTTTACATTTGCATAGGTATTTTAATACTGCAGTAATACAATATTATTTGCATGACGTATGGAGTAGTCCTATTACTGTAGCTCTGCTTCTACTAATAATAACGCTACAACTACGGTATTGTATTTCTAACTATCATCATATTATAATAAACTCCTGTATCGTTTGCTAGATAAGTCATAGATGACCTCTAATAAGCAATGTTAAACTCGTAAATTTGAAAGAATAATATTTTCCCCAATAGATTGCAAATTTATAATTCGAACAAGAAAACACGCGCGAATACATTTTTGGCAGGAAATGTATTAGGAGGTATTATATAGGAGGTGGATGTTTGGGATACGCATTATTAGTATATTAGTGTTAAACGTGCAATTATTTCGAATCTCTTCATCGTTTTGATTTATTTTTATATACGTATATACAGTAATAATAAAAATCGAATGAGTCATCGATAACGCCACATATTATAGGTACAGGATCCTATATTAAGTTTAATTATTAATTTTAATGTCTATATACTTATAATAATATAAGTATTATACGTCGATGTGTTTGTGACATAATTATGTAAATGCCAAACATGATCTTATCGACTGACAATAAGAGAACTGGTTAAATGAAGAGTATATTGGTACAACGATTTCTCATCCCGTTAAACTCTCCCCAAATATCGATCAATTGCGCGTACATATCTTCGTTGAACAGTTATATATATTGGTAAGCATAAGTTATATGAGGTATGAGATGGGTGTGGAGAGAGGGCTTATTCTTTTGTAAAAGTAAAGATCACCGACGACCTGACCTACAGATCTGAATAATTTTACGAGATACGAACACAACAAACACAATGACCTAAATGAAAAACGTTACAAATCGTCTATCCAAATCCGAAAAAATATTTTTTATACATACCTATAATATTTTCGAATGAAGCAAAACGTCTATCACTTGCCAACACTCGGCGATGACAGGAACGAAACACAATATTATTATTATAATATACGTTACGGTTTGAGCGATGAAAATAACTTTTATGTATTTTAGTTATCGAGGGCAAATTTATAATACTGCAAAACGATAAGTAACTACTCTTCGGTTATTTAATCTATACGTAAATATGAACATATAAAACACGGACGTATACATAACAACGGATCTTAATAGACCAGACCTTATTGTTATATATCCAAAGGCACTTCACATTCAAAATATATATAATTTATACCATTATTAGATGCCTATAGGCTTCCGCGGTTTTCGTATAAATGCCTTATATGGCACTACAAACATTTCAAGGTGGACACCAAAATCGAAATTTAAATAAAATAGCCGTGACTTATAACTTGATTTGATTCTATAATATATATATAATTAATATTATACGCATTATACTACGTTGTGTACATATTACTTTTCGATATATAATAAAGTCACATTTAATAGTCAATTTTAAACATATGATATGCGCTTAAACGTTATAAAATATTATTGAATCGAAAAATGTTATGTACTTTGAACAACAGCTAATCTTTCGAACAATCAGCAGGTATTCTTGAATTTTTTTTAAAAAATTTGCACGCGTATTTTATGATTAACACCTATTTTCCCTCGTTAAGAATATTTTAATCAATAATTTGTTTAGGATTACCATAATATTAGATGTTGGTGCGTGATGCGATGATATACTTATTATTAAAGTCCGGGTTATATGCAAAGAAAATTTTTTTATTACAAATTCATTCAGTATGTATACAATTTATAGTAAAAATATTAGACAATCTAAATAAATATATAAAAAGTTTATTAAAAAAAATTAGAATAACACTATTTTCATGAGATTTTGTTTGAAAAGTATTATATTATTTATATTAAATGATCATGTGGCGAGTACCAGCATGAGATAATAAAAATTTACTTCAAATTTTCTTATTGAAAATAATACGATTATCTTGAAGAATATTTTTGTATTTGGAAAAAATTCTTTCGACGTCACATGATACAATTGGTGTATATTTAAAACATAATAAACCTTCAACTGACAGTTCATCATCTTCGTCACATTCATTTATCTCACCGTTGATTATACTATAATTTTTTGTCAATTTGCAATATCCACGATTTTAAGATCTAGTAAAATCTATCCCTGACCTTTATTTAGATTATTTCTAATATTTTGTATAAGTAATAGACTATTTCTTAATGTAATAATATATTTCTCTAGTTTTATTATACATTCTATTAAAAATGAAAGTATTTTGTAATAATATCAAGTTCATTTTGTAACTTTTTATTATGAAATAAATTATGTGCGTTTTTAATATATTTCGCTTCGTTTTGATTAAAAGCGTTAATAACGCCATTTACCACATCGAAATGTTTCCTATAATAAATCATTACTTTAAGCCATGTATCCTAACGAGTTAATATTGGTTCTGGAGGTAAACTAAAATTGGAAAACATTTCTTTAAAAGTATTTACACAAAACGATACTTTTAAAAATATTTTTTCATATGTAAAATGAATCTATCAACATTTTGATATATTTCTCTTATAATTTAAGCTACTCTGTGTAATTCATGAGCTATGCATGTTACATGAGCTAATTTGGGGTAAAATACCCAAATTTAACCATATATGGAGCAGCGTCTGTTACATACAATAATACTTACTCCTGAAATATTTTGTTGGGCTACAATAGGCTTATAAAGTTGTTAAATAGTTTAAAAATTTGTTTTTTCTTATTGCTTAACTGTTCAAAAAATTGATTTTGAACATTCTTTTGAGATAATTTCTCAATAATGACGTTAAGCACATATTGTCTTTATATATCAATTGTTTCGTCGATTAAAATTCAAATTGGACTGTTCCTATCTTATTCCTAATTTTACATACAACTTCACTACAGCATAATGATGAATAATTCTTTCGGTGGTTTGATTTATCTGATAATTTTTGTTTTAAATATTTTTCAAATAAAATTTAAATTGTGAATTATTTAGATATCGTGAATGAAACGTTAAATTTCAATTATTTTGATAAATATTGTAGGAGATGCAACATTTTTATAAACATCTAGAAATATGTATTTTCATTCAAATATACAAAACATCGAAATCCTAGAATTTACGTATCATGAAACGTCGACATTTTGAACTCAAATATTTATAAATGAGGTATTCAAAAATATTTTGATTATTAATCCGGCCTTACTTATTACATATATATATATATATAGCGCAATAATCTTTATGTACATATATATTCAATCTAACCTTGGTCAGAGACTTGATCGCACGTAATAAGGCAATCTCAGATTCCGTGATAGTTCTATCAATTCAGTACGCGTTGAAACAAATTAATGGTCCTGGTGTCTTATAGAAAACGTGATCGTGTGTTGTCACTTTGATATCATATGAATTATCCTCAATTGTCACTTTTGAAAATCGGCTTTATTCAGAAAAGACTAGTAAATTAAGACAGAGAGAAACTCCATTAATATATACAATAAATTATCATATTTATATATATATAATTACTAGTAATCAACATACAATAGTTTTAACGATTAATAATACATAAAATAAACAAAATTGAAGTTATTAGAGATTTGAGGTCATAAAATGACGGATACTTCACACGTAATACCGTACGGTTTTGTGTTACAAACGTGTTGTTTTTAAGAAACAAATAAAGTTGAAACTATTATTATAATATACAGATTATGTTTATTTGTTACTATACGATAATACTTGTTTATTTAACATGAAATATTATCGGTTTATTGTTTTTTAATTTTCCGGTTATTGTTTGTTTGGTATACGTTACAAAATTATTCATTTTATTAAACAAATTAGCTTTGAATGGTTTTAAGATAAAAATAGAGAAATCTTGTAAATCATATATTATATGTATACAAAATACATCAAATATTTGAAATAAGGCAACGAATATTCTATAAATTGATAACGAACAATTTCCATATTTCACGGTGAAATACGTATATGTGAATATATCTATTGTACTTAATTAGTTCTACACGTATAGGAATATCTATAACTAAAAATTGTTTGAACGAATTATTCTTCAGTAAAATCGTTTATAAGTAAATGAATTATGCTATTACTAAAATGTTTAAATCACAGAATAAGTCAATATAAAACAATATGGAGCATTTATTTTTAATGGGCGTAATTGGTATTTAAAGATTTTAAATTTATTCTATTTCGTATATCAGTAGATAGGTATAAACAATGAATTGCTTTATATACTGTAGATAGTTACTATATAAATTACACGCTATAATCAAAAAAATGAATATTAGATCACACACACTTATTCCAGAAGCGGTTTCATATCGTTATTTCACTCTCTTAGGAACGCTAACCTACAGTCTATTTTATAAATAATAGTTGAAACGAAATAATTACCGAATCGGTAACTTTAATTTAAAAAAACAATAGATATTAATATAATTTATGTATTATAATTTAAATTGAAGTATCAAAAAATGAAACATGATGTACGAAAATAATTTTTCTCTATAAATTAATAATACGTTTAATAATTAATACGCACTAATTATACACACCAATTAAAGTTACATATATTTCGTTTCTTTTTGTTTTATATATATATTTAATATTTTTATATTTGCATATAATTTATGTTTACCTAACTCCTAATTATGTTAATTTTGTATAATTTTTGAATAAGTAACTATCAAGTTGAACAATATTACTTATCATCGGAGCAGATCGATTCAAAGTCAGTGCAATTTTTAGAAAGGTCATGGTGCAATCGAAATCGTCTCTTTATCTAAACATTAATTATAGATTATTTATATATACATAAATAAAACGTGATAGTCAAGTGTTTATATATTTATTGTTATAACTAATAATAATGAATTACGAAATTATTGTGTGTGTATATATATATCTAAAAATTATTTTTTAAATACTCATATCGGATATGTATATAAAAAAATAATTATAATTTTTGAAATTAATTTATTGACTCGAAATTACAGTTGTTATTACTTAATACTTTATATGAACTCTAATCATATATATTCGCTGATTATAAGCAAAAGATGCATTTTACGCTAATTAAAATATACACGTTTTTTCTTTAAAATTTTAATTAAATAAAGTTATTTTGAGTCACATTAAAAAGAATGAACGTTAGTAAACTAATAATTAAAACTTAATGTCTTCCAAAGGACTTTCGTGATATTTAAATACATTTTAACGAGT
The DNA here is from genome assembly GCA_025469175.1 of Geopemphigus sp. TES_GeoC_2020. NCBI lineage: Eukaryota > Metazoa > Arthropoda > Insecta > Hemiptera > Aphididae > Geopemphigus > Geopemphigus sp. TES_GeoC_2020. The sequence goes on along the minus strand of JAIPRN010000360.1, from coordinate 52,347 downwards.
AATATTGTTACTAAAATGTAATACGCAGCTCTGCATATGGTATTAAATTAACATTAATTCGAACTACGTAGTTTTAACTTTTATCTATCGAGACATATTAAGGTTTGGTTAAATAAATTGGTCTATTTATGAAGTTATAAATATATATAAAAAAATTCAAATTTAAAAATAGTAAAATACTATTTCGATTCTATTTTTTTAATCAATTTATGTCACGTATTTATAAGAATTCGTCAATGATAAATTTCACATGTAATTAACAGTGTATTGCTCTTTTGATTAAGCTTATGGTTTTAGTACATTGTATGTATAACGCATATTCTTGAACTGGTCCTTAATTATCCTTATTCAGACTGAGAAAAACCTATTTGTTTTAATATGTATTAAATTACAACGCGTTTATTTTAAAAATACTGTATTTTAAACAACGCCGGTTTAAGTTTTAAATTTTTTTAAGCATATTAATTTCCCTACGGGTAACGTTGTGTAAAAAAAAATGACGGGAAAGTATTCTTTAAATATGTCGTAAACAGAATCTTTATTAATCGGTTCAGGTTATAACGTTATTCAAACACGTACTCGTATATTTATACAAATTATGGTTATTATTTAACGTCTACGGTTTTGACAGGTCCCATATTCTCTGGATCAAGTATCCTGTAGGTCAATATCTGTGATTGAACGCAATCAAAAATGCTTAGGTTCGTCGAACTAATTCGATAACCGAAATTTATTAAACACTATTGTGTACATATTTTATATATAAGCAATGTAGTTCACGTTATCGGTAGTTCTGTCCTAAAATTATATTACGATACGTTACACACTTGTCTAACAGAGAGAAATAACGACGTGTCGTCAAATTCAAAGATAAGAAAACGAACCAACCGCCGTTGTTTATATTGTCATAAAGTTGTAACATTTCGAAATATATAAATATGTAAACATGGTGCATTTTACATCTATAATTGATATAACAATACGTTTAGAATAGAAATCGTGTCGTTTATACAAACGTACAAATTCGATTTATAGATGTCGTTCGCGAACCTACGACATTTTCAAACAAAGCGTGTTTATGAAACTAAAGTGTTAATAACTGCGTATACGTAAGACCGCGTTATACACGAAACTACGTTCCACGAAAACGAAACACGTAATTTTTCCACCGAGGAATGTTTTTACGCGGTAGGAGACTTTGCAAATAGACTTTTTTTTTATGTCATTCGTAAAACGAAAATATCGAAAAAGAATAATCGTCGAAAAAAACGGTTTTGGACGTTAAAATCAATTAATTACGCGGAGATTATCCATTTCGTTTCACTCGTTAAGCGTATACCTCTCGATTGAGAAACACGTGTGCGTCCCGTCTGACGTCAAGAAATAGTATTCGACAGACCGAAGCGCAATAATATATATTTTATTTGTTTACCTGATGTCGTGCGACTCATGATGATTTCCTATAAGACAACGACTACGGTCTGGCGGAGATTTGTGGGTAACACGAAGCAGCGACGACGACGACGACGACGAGACGGTGGCGCACGATCTACGCCACGGCGTTTCGTCGTTCTAATTAACACGCGTTCGACAGACACCATTATTACCCGTATCGGAAGTCGATATAATATAATACGTCGTTAAATCGCGTTATTACAAAAACGGAAAAACGTGGGAAAAGAAACGCAAAAAAAACTTTACCTACAACGACGTGTTATTTTTTTTTTTACTTTCTTATTTTTTATCGTTTCGTTATCGCGCGACGTGTTACGCAATTTCGTAACAGACGTTTATTGTTGTTCGGTAATGCTATTGGGAGGGATACGAACGGCGTGTTCGGCCGGAATTCACGAAAACATTTAACCGTGTTCACGAATCGTATCAAAGACGCTGGTTGTTGATATAAACACGGTTCGACTGCCGGGTATTAACGTTATTATTGTAACAGCGGCCGGTAACCGCGTGGTACAAAGACGACGATGGAGTGTAACCGCGGCGGCGTTGGCGGCGGCTCGATATCACGGCGCCCAGGTAATATCGGCGAAAACGTGTTCGACGAGCGCGGCGCGCAACGACGGAACGCGACGCGATATGAACGTTTAACGTACCAATTATTCATTCGCCAGAGACGTTCTTACGCGACGGATTGGTGGCCATTGTCGATTGGATTCAGAGCGCACCGTTCGATGACGCGCGGTCGTATAGAATTACGCGTACACCGGCTACTCGAGCGGTAGAGAAGAACACTTAAAAAAACACGAACGGACCCGAACAAGACGAACTCAAGACTGCTTACTAATTAGAACACCGACGATTTCGAATATATATATATATATATATATATAAAAGCAAATTGAGGTGCTTCCGACGCTGCATCGTGCCGTCTGTTATTTGTTTTACGTCGTTCTAAAATCACGGCTTTGCGATTGGCTACAATACTTCGGTTATTTTTATCTCTTATTGCGTTATCGGCGCTACCAACGATAATACCGGTAAGGTGAAATTTATTGGAATTTTCGTCGCTTGGTTGTCCTACGGTGTTACAGAACTAACGAAATCTCCTAAACCGGGCAAAGTGTAAAGTTCGTTTATAATTGCTTACTATACTTTGTAGCAGTCACATTCGTGTTGTTGTCTTCTCATATAGTATAGGAGCATATAAACGTACTTATATAAATACGGTACTTAGGTTTTCGTGTTACGAAAATACACGTTTAGATAACGATTTGTTCACGTTACTTTGCGCGTTGTAACTTGTAGACGATTCGGCGCTATTGTCTACGCTCGATAAGTGCCAAGAGATTTTAAAATTCCATTATTGTTTATCTCGTATAATATATTAAACTTATAATCGAAAGCCAATATTAATTCTAATTTGCTACTAATATTAATCAGGTTACGTGATTATGAACGAGATACAGTGCAAATGCGTCTATTTATTGAATCAATAAAATCGAGTTCGAACGAAGGTCATATGCGTTTCAAACTGTACTTTTTTAATCATTGGTCAATATTTCTTTGATTCAGTTGATAAACCAAAAATGTACGCATAGTCTCGGGCCGATTTTTTTCAATTTTTCAACGAATAGTTTCTTATCTATTTTCGACTAAACCGATTTTAGAAAATTCGAAATTACGAATACACGTTTATAGTAAATTAACTTTTATTTCCGCCAGTATTTTTATACAATTGTCTCATCAATATTCCAGGTTAACAGTTGAATTCGAAAATTGGACTTCATCACAATCCAGCTAGTATACTTATTATTTATAATTGTACCCAATTTTAAAGAACTATTGAATATTGAAGAACAAATACACAAACCACCAAACGCCTGGGTTCATTAAAAAAATGAAAGTTTCGAAAAAACGCACGAGACGTAAACCGCCGAATATTACCGAATGCCGAATAATTTAAATGAAACTTGATATTCGAAAAGTTTACGTTGGTATCGAAAATATATAATTAAATATTGTAGTGACGAGTATATGTATTATGTACAACATATAAATATGTATGTATATCTACTACTTTATAATATCAATTTTTATGAAATGTTGACAACACTGTACACGATAGTTCAACAAAATATTAATTATATTAAACGCGCATTTTCAAAATAACTTGTTAAATATACAAATAGATTACTTATAAATATGAAAAAATATACAGATTATAGTAAATCATACACACACATTTCGGTAGATATATTTTCATGCGGTTACGATGTATAGTTCGTACATTCATTGAATGAATGTTGAAAAATAAATACCTATATGAGGATAATGATATAGTTTTAAGTCGGCAAACTACGGCTGAAAAAATTGTTTTTCGAAAAAATATTAAAACCGTAGCGGTAAAACTAATAGGTTTAAAATCGTGTGGATAAAAACATGAAAATTGGTTTCGAACGCACAAATGCCAATTGATAGACATCATGAAACACGATTGAAGACGTGTCGGTCCCGTGAAAAATGACATTTTCCTTGAAAGAAAACTTATTTACAATACTGTGTTTATTTTTTAGATTACGGCGCAATTGGCATTACACAACATTAATTTTGTTCGCATTTTTTTGCGATATACGCAAATAGTAAATACGGTATAAACACGATCCACTTAGAAGCTTCGTATTTAAAATAGCCTCAATAACTAATTAGTGTTTTATTACGTAATACTATATCGCGATTCGCGTAATTCGTATTTAATTTTTAGCGCGAAGTTGAAAAGGTATAAAATTTGTAACGAGACAAAAGTAAAATTCCGTTATGAGCTTATGTAACTTAACCTACATATAAAATAAAGGAAATAAATTCGAAATAATATAACGAGAAATCTATACAAAACATAATAATCACTGTGTTAACTGGAGCACAAAATATGAGGGATAATAATAATTATCTCCATAAGTGAGCGCGTTGGTTTTTTAACAGTCCGTGACTAAACAATTTAATAGATTTAGCCGATTCCCCGCGTTTTGCACGATTTTTTTCATTAAACTATACGAAATATTCAATTCGCGTATTTAAGAATTGAACGTTTGTATTTAGAACGATAGCACAACTGCAAAATGTCACGTCAAGAGATCCACGGTCACCGTTCTTTAGATCTCAAAAATCATGTTCGTTTATACACAAACCATTTAAATGTTTCGGTGGATTACCATTACCATACCGTCGAACTAAATATTAAATTCGCAGAGATCACGAAAATCGTTTTGCGTTATTTATTTCCCGTTGAACGAATCCGTTTTATTTTTTGTTACCAACAGAATATTATCAAAAATGTAAACTAGTCCTCTTTACAATAAAACGTTATTATTAATATTCGTTTACGTGTTATTTGTACATACGAATTAACGATCGCGATAATTTCGTAATAATTTATTTCGAGTTCCTCGAAAATATCCGTAATAAACGTTTAATTTGTATTATGGACGGTGTGGCGATAATTTATAATGTACACGGTGGATGTATAAACTTGAAATCAATAACGCTAATTATTTTTAATGGGAAATGTGGATTTAATTTAGTCTTCTACTTGACGAACGAAATGGTTCGTTCGTGTAATTATGTTTTTTAATAGAAGTCTGATAGATATATAATGAAATTCACTGAGACACGGAGTAATCGGATTTACACTACCAAATCGTATTTATTACTAGATGTGCATACCTGCGTTTTGGCTGCGTAGCTTAAGTTGTGGTACACCGTTGGATTTGTATAGAATTATTTTCGACATCGTCAAACGTTATAATTTATTTATACATTAATGATTGATAAAATAACAACCCACAGGTTTGAATCGTTCAAATTTGTAATATATTTCGATTTTACAATTGCCGAATGATATTATGTATAAAAACATTCCCCTCCCCGCCAAAAAAAAAAAACGAGGAACAAAATTTATAATCGATAGATATTTAATTTCCGTAAAAAGAATCGCTTCAAAATTAAAATGAATGTTACTTAGAGGTATACAAGCTTAGGTCTTTTAATTGAATATTAGACAGAATAACAGTATCGTTAAGCACCAAACATACATTTTGATATATGTGACCTGGCTTACGTTCAAAAACTAGTTTTCGAGAAAATAGCCGTTAAAAGTAAACAACTCAGTTCGTCAGTTTTTCGTTAGTTGTTAGCTATTTGACAGCTAAGGCCTCTTTTTGTAGACCAGGTCACTTATAGTGATTTTAGATTATAAAATTCTTCACATACGGTTAATGAAGTGGTCTTTTAATGCTGGTGACGAAAATGGTATTCATAGAGACAAAGCTATAACGAAAATGTAAAGTAAATCGATAAATCTGTTTGATGACACTATCGATATTCAGTGTATATAATATATATATTATAATACATCTGAAATGGAGCCGTTAACTGAAGCGATAATTTGAGAACAAAAATTGAAAAATAAACATTTTTAGTGTATAGGTGATATTTTCGATTAAATATATTAACGTGTTTATAATAATATATTATTATAAATATTGTGTTTAGTTACTTAGAATTTTTTTTCTATATACATTATTGTTTTGTAATTTTTGTTTGTATATTTGATGCAAACTGTTGTTTTTATCAACTGATATTGATCATGTTCAATGTTAAATGTTCAATTTACAAAATGTGAATAGCGCACGAAAATAAGCGAAAACAATACTTAACGTGTTCATTGTTCATAAATACAAGAAGTCAGTACATATTGTATAAAGTTGAATTATAACACTTGGATGGGCGTGAACTACCAGTACACATATTGAAAACATATTGCGCGCGATTAATTTGTTAACTAATTTGCGATTCTTCGTATTTATAAACAAAAGAGTATAATTCACGTGCATTTAAACTCTAGCTTACGTATATCATTGTAATTTTTTCTGATAAGTCTTGGATTAGTTAACCAATAACCATGTCATTATTACACTAACGTAAAATTAAGTAATCAAGTGTTTTAACGTAATGTTAATTTATGTGTCACATAAATTAGAAAAACTAAAATTTAAACATTACTTTTCAGTATCGTACCAAAATATAGCAATTACAACGGTTGATATACTAAAATTGTACGTTTGGTTCGCTCTTAATTATGTTTTTTAAATTTGATTTGGCAGACGCGACGTCAAATAGCTCAGGGGAAGAGCGAGTACGAAGAAGATTCAAATCGATTTTAGGAGTTTAAATACTAAATAAATTTGTTTTCTATCACAAATCTATCTTATTCTAAAATATATCGCAAAGCCAACAATGCCGTTATTGTTGTTGAAATATAATTTTAAACGTCTTCGGTTATAGTTTTATCATTATTATGGAACATCTAATGACGATTTTTATTCATTATAAGTAATGCATAATTATTTGTCGTCTTATTCTTTATTGTATTGATGGATTTCAAATAAACTTATAGCAATCGTTAGTATCATATGATTTATAAATAATTCATAAAAATACGTGTACGTAATACTTATATAAATATATTTAAAAGTTTTGAGGATTTTTACGCGAGTAATTTCAAATAATTTGTTCTATTCATCGATATAACTAATTGCGATGTCTAGTGAAAAATTTAAAAATAGTTTTAAGTTATCTATTAAAATTAATTATCTAATATATTAGTTTGATTTAGTGTTTTTTTTTTTTAAATGTTCCTCGGCTGTTTTAAGTTAATAAATAAATATCGAATCGTCGTCATATGAATCACCATACCGATACGTATAAAAACAGAAAGACGTCAAAATTGACAAATTAATCTCAAATAAAATTCCCCGAGGAAATTAAAATTTTTTATTAAAATAAATATACATATTTCTTGTCAGTTTTATAATGCATCCGTTTGTCGATATAACAACCTCGTAAAGAAATAACAATAATAATCGAAATACCTTATTAAAATTATAAATAACAGATTATTTGCTCACTGGAACAAGTAAATTTGCACAGTCACCTGCAACATTTTTTTATTTCACAACGCTCGATCGTCGATGTCATTATATATTATAAGCGAATATAAAATTTAAACACGATAATATCCGTTTAACACGAGCATTTTTATAATAGTTTTTCTTTTCTTTTTTTAATTTAATGTACGGTGTATATAAAACAAGCATAATTAGCGTATTTGATGTAAGAAAGGAGTACAAAAGTGATATCGTGATTTTGAAGAAACCACATATAAACCACACATTTCATTTTATAACAATTAAACATTTTTATTGTTTATATTATAAACGTTTCAGGAACACGACATAAAAAATGATGGCTTTATATATTTTTTCCTGTAGTTGTTTTAACATTTTTAAACGTGTATTATAGAATTTTATTTATCGAGTTGGTATAAATGGTATTTTTCCATTCCAGTAACCCTGCTGACGAGTAAGTCTAAGTCGATTTATAATTCGTATGTTTAACAAAGTTAAGGTTTAAACTTTTCGTTTTTAATACGTACACGCCTTAAAATCATTTTCAATTTTAACTATACCAGCGAAGAAAAGAAATAGATGTGTGCGAAAATGATACGAAAGCTGCTAACGTGAGGTATGTAGAAAACCCGTGATTCCGGTATTTACATTATTCGACGTCAAGAATTACAAGAATAGTTGATCTTTGTAAATAATTTTAGAGCAGAAGCGAATTAGATTCTAATTATGAAATATACTCGAAATTTCAATAAACGAAATTGCACGTTTAAATAATTAATATTTGAGTTATTTTTAGTTGTATACCTTTAACTACATTTTTATTTCCTTAATTGACCGGATTATGAATTTTTTTTTACAAAATATGCGTTTTATTTTATACTTTACGTACACACACACATACACGATTATATATATATATATATATATATATATTTCATTAATTGCAAACGGAACTATAATATTATTATAATAATTGAGATACGAACTTACGGCAACGGTTTCAAGTGGTACACAATAATCCGCGATATTACTTCAGTTTTATACTGTTTTACCTCCATAACGCACGCGTTTGTCAATCGATTTTAAATTTGACTCTGAAAGCAAATTATCAAATATGTAATTATTTATATTATATATATAGCTTAATACACTGATATCATATTCAATCAAAATCGTATAACTATTAACAATAAAACAAAATAATAACTGTGTGTATGATTCGATTTGATTAAACGTTCCGCTTAATTTAAGAAAAATATGTAAAATTATCTCGAGTAATTAAATTTAGAGCAAATTGTAAACGAAGCATATTATTGTGAATTTCAATAGGTATTAATGGAAAGAGGCGCGTTTATTTTCGTAAAAATCGACTTAAATATTCACCCGACTAAAGTAACGCTATTTATATTGTTTTAGACGAATAATGTTCCAATTAATTATTTTAATTCGGCGCATCGGTAAATTACGAGTAAACATCCGAACCTACATATTTTCGAGTCGGGTAAATTCGTTTAAAACAACTATAGATAAATTACGATAATTTTTTAAGAAAATTAGTATTTATAAGATCACAAATATGTTCCGGTAACGTCGTGATTGGTGGTTTGTACCATGCGATCTTCGCCCAGTATTGGACTACGTCGACTGGCCAATTTCGGTTTGGTTGTCTGGGGTTCATTTTGGAACAATTGTTCGTGCACCCGGGACGCACTTAGTAAATGGACAATTCGCTTTCTTGGTCACACAAGTGTGTCGTGTTTTCGTCATCCAATTGCCCCCTTCCCTGACCACCGTCACATATTTTCATGTTGACTTTACAGCGTTCTACGCACGCCCGAAGACTAATTCAGGGATTTGCGTCACTGATTTTCATACCGTAAACCTACTTGGGCGAACTAACAAGTATCCGGAAACGAATTTCTTAAAATCAATCATCGTGACGTCTACTTTAGTACATACCGACATATTAATGAAATCAGTTGTTTTCCAACGTAGATCGGTAGATATGTAAATATAGCGCAGTGATCTCGCGTTTATCGATCTATACACCGCAGGAGAATAGGCGCTATTCGTTTTCTACGGTCCGACGGCGCGCAATTTTTAAAACGGATATCGTCTCCCGAGTATGGAGCAAAATATTAACCAAATTTAATACGTTTACTAGCGTATTGCCGCGCTTAAAACCGATCGGTCGAACGAGCGTTGTCTACGAACAACGAATAGGGCGCCCACCTTTGATGACCGTGACAAAGTGAACAGTATTGAACGTACTTTTCGGGTAGTATTTTTTTTTTGAACTATGACCGAGTAAAATATCGACGGGTTCACTAAAAAACTTGACACAAGTCGCGGTTCGGCTAATTAAATAATCCGCGGCACTGGCGAACACCATAAAGTCGAACGAGTCGTGGAGAGGACATCGATTATGAAGTAACGACGTAATGAAAACGGCGGTGACGAGACCGAAAACTTTCTTTCGCGAGGAATAAACGAACTTTTTAGGACCGTGTCGCGAAATAGCCTAAGATATAATTATCGAAAATAAATATGGAATATGATAAATATATGTTCCCCGGATATTTGTATCGACTCGCTCTCGTGCGCATATTATGTATGATATATATTATTATATATATTATAAATAGAGCGTTATTATATAGCTATTACCGGCCGGAAAAATATGTCAAACAAACCTATGACGTCATTATATATATATATATATATAATGTACTTATAATATTATTATATTTATTAATATTACGTTATTATATTATAACGTATTTACCGTATGTTTAAATTACTTCGTTTATTGTTATTGTCGCCCAAAAATCGCGGACGAATTAAATTACAAGCGTATTTTACGTAACGATAAAATAATTGGGTAATTAGGTAATGGCGTCTTGAAATAGATCGGAATATTATACAACGTCCGGACAAAACTAACCTAATTGATGATTCGATAACGTCATTCAATACGTACAATTTAGCGCCAAATATTAACGACTGACGAGGGAAAGGAAAAAACGCGAGCGGAGCGAAAATGTCCGCGCGTACCGCGTGTAACCCGTTTCCAGCACCATCGGAAATCAGTTCCTAGGGGGGGGTCCGAATACTTAAGATATTTGTAAACACGATAAATAATGGTCGTTCGTCGTTCGAAAGCCGAAACGATTTTAAATACGTTGTATTGTATGACGTCGATAAACGGCAAAAATACGTACGTACGTCGTTAATTACCGACGGCGGGAAATGTTCCGAAAATAAAACGAACCGTTTGTTCGAACGTTTCTGACTTTTATCTTTATCGTGTTTCGACCAAATTCCGTTCGAATTTTGTTCGTCTTCGTCCGGCGTTCCATTTTGTCCGGTTCGAATATTTCCAAATACGAGTTCGATTTTCGAACAATTCGTAAATATTTATATATATATATACATATGAAACACGGACGAATTATTTTATATTTTATTTTATTTTAATATCCAACGTGTCGGATCGATTTTTGCATTTCATTTGCAAACAATTTCCGTTCCGAAGAACCGCGTGCAGGTAGTTAAAATACGAAGGCGTTATAAACACGATACAGTGCAGCGCGCAATGACCCAACGCGAACGAATAGTTATGTGTACAACGTCACTTACCCCGAACGCAAACTTGTTCCCTTCTATTATTTTTGTTTTTCAGCGTCTTCGACGTATCCTCTCTCTACGCGCGTATGTTTGCCGTCTCGTTCCCGCGTACGCGATTTTTGTTTCGCACGGGTCGGGGTGTGAGGTTCGATTCACTATCGGGACTGTATATCTACGTACGTTTTTAAACGCGACGATTGACCATATAGTAAAAAATGGAAAAACTATAAGGTAACCGAACGGCAAATGAACCGCGTACGACAAATCGAACGACAATGTATGTTTTAACGTTTTACGCTACATAAGACGTTCGCGTTATAATCAAAGTGAATTATAGTTACGAATGAAATGTTTAATACATTTATTATAAATATATATATATATATATATATATACATATTTTATTCAGTATCAATAATGTAACGTGTATTTAACGTATATATTGTTTACACGCCGTACTTACCTTACGCGCACCCAAAAATCAATATTTCACCTATGTCACGTAGGCTTTATGTGCGTCGTAAAACATGTGTTACCGTACATACTAAATAACATCGAACGCGGCGTGTTCATTCGACCAACGGCTTTTTTTTTAAAACGCGTAAGTTAATACGATCGATCACGTAACGATTTGGTGATTTTTAACGGTTCGCGTATTTTTCGAGTAACAATAATGAAACGACTGTCGAAATGTTCGGTTTATTATTTCGTCGAACGTAACACAAATAACAGCTCCCGACGGCAGTAAGAATAGTAAATATCTAACTTAACCGAATTTAAGCGAAAATATCAACCTTTTACGTAGGCGCCAGTTACACGTCCGTTTTAACAAGTTTATCGTTGTAGCCGACGACGTTTGCAATCGTTTTCGTTTCGTTTATTCGGTCGATATTTTCGAAAACGAACCCGCGGTTAGAGTAACAGAAAACGCGTGACCATAACAAAACGGATTTTCTGAAATACAATATTATCGTCGTGAAACCAAAAAAATTACGGCTACGTTCGCAATTTATATTATCGTTGTGAGTGAACGATTGTTCCGAAAGAACCGAGGTCGTCATCGAGCAACGAAATACAAATTGTATCGAGTTAAGATATTTTGCTGATTTCGTCGTATTGTTCGGCGTAATTTTTTATTCATATTCGTTTCTACATTTTTTTTTTTTTTGAGAACTTAAATACAGCCACACGCGTAAATCTATCGTTGTACTATAACCGTTCTATACGTGATAAAGCGATTATTATTGTTGTCGGTAACGCCCATCACTATGTCGTATATTTTCTGTTTAACGCCTCGCCTCGGTTTACCCCCATTTTCGGGGATTTGAACGCGATTCATGTTGTTCAATGAAATTTGTTGTCTACGTTTAGTCGGAGATATATACATTGATATCGTGTAACGCGAACTTATTTCGTCGAGAAATATTGAACTCGCGCGCGTGTTTCTTGTTTAACACGTAAACTTTTATTAACGCGCAGTATTATACGTTAATGGAAATTATAATAACCGGCGGCGTAACTCGAAATAACTCGTTATTGTCCGAAACTGGTCGCGTCGTCCGTTCCGCGATTACGAACTTCGTAAGTCATTTCGCGAACAGACGCCGCGGCGAAATATTTACGGGCCCGAGTAGTCGCCTTAACGATTTCCCGTATTTTCAATTACGCGTGTAACTTAATTACGTACGGAGGGAACGAACGCGCTCTAACCCACTCTGGCGTAATAATCGGTTCGAATCCACGCGGTTTTAACGACGTCGCGTTCGTGTTCGAAAGTGCAGTCGTACTTTCCACTTCGATTGAAAACGACGCTATCCGAGACGCAATATTATAATAACTCGTACTAATATATTGGTTCGCGGGATCATTTACGTTCGTACATGTGTGTATATCACGAGCGTATTTACGTTAAACAACACGTGTTCTTAGCGCAAAGACGCGCAAGGTTAGGTGATTTGTTTCGGTTATACGTATTACCGTTTTTAAACGATATCGTTACTAGCGAACAATTACGTATACATATTAGTTTACGTCGTTCTTTTTGTACGTACAACGATCTGATCGCGACGAAAAATATCGACGGCGCTTATTCCTTATATCCAATATTATACGTAAATCGCGAATCCGGCGAACGTTGTCGTAATACAACGCGGGTATGAATCACGAATAAATATTTCGCAGAACGGTGTAGGCGTCGTGGGACGTTATACACACGGCGTCGGGACGCCCGACTTCGAATACGTTCGACCGGGTAATTTTTGTTCCCCGAACGTGCGTTTTGGGGATTTTTTCGTCGTAGCCGACGCGCGTAACGTTTTCTCCGAGCCGAATCGCGGTTTTTTCCTTTTCCGACCGTGTCGCAGTCCGCCATCGTACAACAAACTCGTCGATTATCCAAACAAACCGGTATATCCGCGGGCAAATATCCCGTACATGCATGGCGGCGATTACGTTCGTCGTAGTTTAGGAATGCGCCGCCCCGACGCGACTTTCGACGACGAATCGGGTAAAACGTTAATACTGACGTGCATATATATATATGCCCACATACATACGCGTTTATCTGCGCGCACTTCTTGCGATGAGGTCATCGGTTATTTAATGCGTCTGCGCCGTCCCACGACAATTTTCCGTTCGGATAGCGTCTAAATGACTTGTGTGACGAGCGTTTTAAAACCGACATGGTCGATTGAAAGCGACGACGTTTTCCGGAATGATTGCCGGCGTAATATTCAAACCGATTTCGACGGTAGTTACGTCGACGGATTCGAGGTGCGCTAACATTTTTTCATTCCGACGTCATCGGATCGAAGAAACCCAAAAATAGCGGTTTTTCCGTGACCACTAATTTAATGAAATAACGTCCTTTTATCCGCAACTCGTACGTAGACGGGCGTACGTTTTTATTTCGGAAGAAACAACGCGGCGGTTTGTTTTATTCGTCGAGCCAAATCATATATACATAAGCAAAAACTCGCCGAACGAGACACGAAATATTGAAAATTCGTTTGAATGGAAATTGTCGAAGAACTTTTAACAATCTTTTCGGGTTTAACGTTGTAGGGGAATAAGCGTTGCGCCTTTTGGAAACCCGTACTTCAGAAACGTTCGAACGAAAACGAAAATGCATTTCGGTAAGGAGAATTGATCGAAGCCTCGATTGAGTAGAATAAATAACCGCCGCGAAGTCGCGGCCAGTCGTTTTATGTTAATTAAAATTAAATCCACGTTTGTACGAGTTCATGAAGAAATACGCTCGTTGGCTTTAAACGTTTCGGTAAATTATCTGCACGTTCGTCAACGCGTGTCTATTGCTATTATTGCGATACTGTTACTCGAACGGTATGATATTGAAACTCGGGCGAAGCTGGATCGAGACGACTAATGTAACACTGTTTCCGTTTATTCAGGCACGGGTATTATATATTATTTAGCGTCTTTAGACCTAACGTCCTTGTGATCTCGTCCGATTTGCCCTTAGATTTACATTTAGAAGTTTCCATCAAAAGTTTCGAACTTTCGCGACGATACGAAAATGGACCGCAATTGGTTTTGACCGACACTGTACCGCCCCGTCGGGTTATCCGAATTTACGTTTTTTCTCTTCAAAAACTATTCGTCCGGCTACCGTGAAAAACGCGAATATTTACATACTATTACAACTGGTACGTGCGTCGTAGTACAAACACACCCATAAAATGTTACATAAAACGAGATAATATTATATATAGTAACGTTAAGTCGAGTATAATAATAATAATATTATTATGTTAGTCGTTTGTTTCATTGGTGTAGATCGTACTACGTGTGTGTTTATTATCGTAATGACTCGTGTTACTACTGGTGCGGATTTGTAGTTAATAAAAAAAAAAGATTAACGGTATTATCGTATGAATATAGCAGCGATTTAGTATACGGAAAACGGCCACGTAGTATAAATATCGAGAGCTAATGTAAATAGCAACGAAACAAATGACGATCGAAAAAGTAAAAAAAAACAACAACAAACGCACTCAAAATTTAATAACTTTATTACGGGAACGTAATAATTATTTTAACCTTTCGGCGGCCGTCATAATAGCGCCTAGCATTAATCACGCCTTCGATTTCGGAGCGTACATTCGTTTGTATAGCACACTGACGTACTCGGGCTTCCTTTATTCGTAAACGTAATGTCGCCATTTATTATTTAATCGTTAGGCTTATAATTAATTACAAGAACGACGCGTTTTTATAGTTTTACGACATATCCCGTACGACTTCAGTAACGTAATGCGATCACCCGTGTGGTCTTATCACTAGCCAACACGTCTTTTCGTTTCGACTATTGAATTTAACTATTCAGCGTAATCGCCCACAATTTTGTACGTAAAACGCGACCGTTCTTAGGTTTTTGTTTTTTCGTTTTGTCGTTTGTCTTTCTTCCGTTTTCGTTCTAGCTTTAGCTCGGAATCTCTTCCAGTACTTGAACCACTGTTTTTCCGTTTCTTCACATTGCCCTACTACGTCTATTTGTATTACGCTTCTTTATTTTCCGACTTTTCATTTTTCCCGTTTCTACGCTATTTTTGTACCGACGCTCGGTTACAAATTATTCCTTTAACATCTTAATGAAAATACATATCTTGTTTTGTCATCCACAGCTTCTTCAAAAATGTTCTTTAACGTCTGTACATGTCCTTCTGCCATCCCATTTCACCTGGGATTTGTAGGACTTGCTAGCGTACGTTTGTGCACGCACGAACTGTTCAAATTTCTTCGAAATGTATAATCGTGTTCCCCAGGTCTGTAATCTTAATTTCGTTTAGTGTTTCGTGTTTCGCAAACACGCGTTTTTAAACGCGTTAAATCTTAACGTTAGTAAACGCTCGGCAGTATTGGCGTTTCATTAAATTAAGAAACTTAGTGTACCGTCCCACGAGACGGTCTCTTTTCGAAAAAAGACGATGTCGGTATTTTCAGTACATTTCAGAGGTACCTTTTTGCTGGATTTTCCGCGTTGTCGACACATTCCGCGTTTAGTTACTTCCTTATTTACTTATTTGAAGACAATAAGTCTTTGTTTATACCACACCCAGTGTAGGCAAGTTTTGTTCCCAATTTACATTTTTCACTTTCTATACGATTTAAACGTATTTTTTCGAGCCTTTGTTCTTTTAGACTACTCGGAACATTAATCCTATTTGACTCGAATAACACTACTAATTTTACGGTCCATCGTTGAATCTACGTAGTCTCAACGTATTTTCATTTCTTTATTCCCGCTAATATATGTTTGGCTATCGCAGCGTCTCTTACCTCTATACTATTAGGCGTACAGAGATTCCGAGGATGGAACGAAGCTCTCGATGATAAATAAACGATTTCACGCGTTCTGTTGACTCTGTCCCCCGTCGGGTCCTAACCGCGGAGCGTTATAAAGTATTACCGAATACGTCTCCGATACGTTACCGCGATCACATAATTTTAAAATCGTATTTTACGGCGATCTAATAATCACTTTGACACTACCACAACGGTGTGTAGACCACTCGTACTCGCGCGTATCGCTTATTATTACATGCTATATATTTTTCACGTACGTTATCTTATCCAATGGCCTCGGCGTAATTTACGAATTAACCAAGGTCGGCTGTAATTGGTCCGACGATTTTCGAAAAACGACACGCGACACCGATAATATTATACCAACGAAACGTCACGGTATTTATTCGTGCGTATATTTATTTGTATAAAAGATTCGTTATTGTCTTAACGGTGAACGTTTTAGATTCTCGAATGAAAACCAAGAGTATTTCGTGATATAGTTTAACAACGTTATTATCTCGTACGCGGTTAAGTACACGCACGCACACGCATGGTCACAGTGCGTCGAATCGGGCGAATCCGTTTTCATAAATTGGTTACGTTGTCCCGGGTGTCGTATTACGGACACAGTGTACGGTGTTTGGTTGTGTGTGTGCGGCATTTGTTATCAATTTCGAACGGAGGAACAAGCGATTATTATCGAGACTGCATCAGCAAGGAAATATCAACAGATTGCCGACGCGTTTTACACTCCGGCCAATCGTTCTGTGTAACTACTGGGACACATAATGAGAAATAACGACGAGAACGAACCGACGTAATTGGCCGTGTTCCGATAGCGCGTCGATAAACGTGTACAACGAATGTAGCGAAGTTGGTAACTTGCACTTATTATTGAACGACAATGCGCGTGTGTATGGTTGCGGCATAATTGTGCGTATCGTCCGAACGTTGCGATAGCGAACGCTGTGAAAACAAATGGGGAAATGCTCGCGCCTTACGTATATTTCGATATTGTAAATGATACGACGATTGTTTAATTAGGATCATGGTCCCTATGTTCTCCGTTACAGAGAAAAATGATAAATTATCGAAACAAATATCTCCGACGTTTATCGAAAACGAATACTGTTTCCGATGATACCTTTTCGTTACAATATTGCCCGTTCTGTGGTATAAATGTCCCCCGGGCGAAGTCTACAAAAAACGACCATTGGAATCGGACATCGACGCCCGAATTTATATACACTTTGACCGTAACGCGTATACGGGCGAACATTTTTTTCCTATTTTGTAGACAAAAATTTTCCCCTACGGTGCGACTATAACGATTACGGTAAACACGTTGTCCGAATCGGAATGGCGATTGATTTGGTCTGGCGATCAAACGGGCGCGTACGTTTTACGAGTCGTTATTAGTGTTTTTTTTTCGGTATTTTTTTAGCGCAGAAAATTCAGACGGCTGTTTACGAGTTTTCGACGCGCATCAATCATAATATCGCGTATCGTTATTTATTTTGAAATTATTATAAAAAATAACGCGTCGTTCGTTCGTCCGCGTGTCTAACGTTTATATTCGCCACGATAATTAACGCGTCCTTTGACTCCACGAATCACCCCTCGAAATACGGTCGATTTATTTATTAACACTAACGTTCGTCCGAAACGGGATTTCCAACTTCACCTATGGACGGTGACAAACGATCCTGTTCGCGTCGTTTCTATTCCACACAGTACATTTTTCCGTACGCGCTATCGGAACGTTAAGTTTTTGTTTTTACAGGGCTTCGCTTTCGATTCGGGTTTCGGTTCTCGGGCGTTTCGTGTATTCGAAAAACGATAATTAGACATTTCTCTAAATATTTATACGGGTTTTCGAAACCATTTTTTTAATTTGGGCTATTTCTGGACGGAGACACGAACATTGTAATCGTTATTTATTGTTAATTTGTATAAGAAACACAAGCCCAATATAAGTTTTACAAATACGATATACTTATTGTAAATAGATATATAAAATAAAATTAATAATAACGTAAACGTGACTCGTGTAATTCTAATAAGGATCGACGTATTTTCGGACGTTAATTACTACAAATATGGTGATGATTTGGAGAGCCGTAAACATTGTGTGTTTAGTTAAATATTTGTCTCGAACAAATAATGTAAGAACAAAAAAACGTTAACGACGTTATGCGAACCTTAGGTGTAAATCCTGCGCAGGGGTCTGGTACACGTTAATGCGGTTATGTAGTCGTTGTTTTTAGTAGAAAAATGATACCCGTTGTACGTACAATCCGAATAATAAGACCATTTCCATTTCGATTAATTCGGGTTCAATGTTTCTTTGGAGTTTCGGTTAAGTTGGGTTCTACGAGGTCTCAACCAATTCGGGTGTTTAAAAAAAAAGAAGAGCGTTTAACGTCGTAAGGTCGATACGGGCGCGCATAGCATTTTTGTGGCGAAAAAACCGTGGCGATTTATTCTAAAATCGAATTGGAACGATCGGGTCCGTAAACAAAGAAACTAATAACAACGGGCACGGCGAAATTAGTTCGATAAGAATACATAAATTAAACGTTACGGATCTTCAAAAAAAAAAAAAACGGTTTTTTTGCGTGCCGTTGTCCACATTATACGCCCTAAAAAGGGTGATTTATACGTGTTTTTTTTCGTCCCAAACACGCGACAATATAAATGGGCTTTATCTATCGTATTTGTCTGGACGTACCAAATGTGACGATAGTGTCGCGTGAATCAAATACTAATCTATCGACGAAAAAGTCGATCAAACGATAACGAAAACAATAAAATCGTAAGGACTTTTTCAAAAGACTCGTTCCGTTTATAATCGTTGGGGGGGGAGCGTGGACGAAAACTAGGACGAACTTAGGACGAACTCGATAGTATACCCGACTTTGTAATATAACGAAATGACGTTACAAAAAAATACGCGTACTCGCGGTTATACATATTATATACATTGTCGGTGTCTTGCCGAAACGACTTTGGTCGCTATAATGTACGTTTCGGGTGTGAAACGCGGGACCGACGATCGTAACGCAAACGCCATTTCCGAAACTCGGCGATGAAAACAAGTTGGTTAACGGAATACCGTAACGAGAACTAAAAAAACAAATATCGCGAAAACATCGTATCTAAGTGTACGCACGTGGTTCGTAAATATTTTCTCCCGAACCAACCATGGTAGGAACGTTGTCCTCCGTACATCGAACGAGTTTTCGAAACACAAGTCCGTTGAACCTCCGCATACCTACGCTGTTACGAATAATAAAAATATATAAACAAACTTACATACAAGTAATAAGGTATTATCGTATATACTGTACTTACATACGTATACATACGCACACGCGTGACAATAATATTACTATAAATACGTACACACACACACACACACACACACACAGGCGTGCGCGCGAAATACCGGCAGACCTTGAACGATATTGTTCGAAAATACTGTCGTCGTCGTCGTTAACGTCTAGAAATGTTTTTTTCATTTTTCGATTTCGTCACTGACTGTATGATATGGTATCTACCGAAATAATTGTAAATCGTTGGAAACGTTGTAACAACGCGTATTATTTATACGCCGGAGCCTAAAATTGTGCGCAGTACAATACCGTACACGTGTACGTAATACGACGGAGACATTAAATTCGAAATTTTCCGTCCTAGGTGTATAGAGAGGCTAGGATTAAGAGGGAGAGGCAAAGAGCGAAGAAGAAGTCATGGCCACCGATTCGTTAAATACGCCGTACTCAAATAATAATTATTTTATCGGCCAATAGTCCGTCCCACGTATTAACAAATTATTTTTTACCGACCACATATACGATTTATAAGACGCCGTCAGTTCGGCTTATACCGTTTTTTGTTATTTCGATCAAATAAACCGCCTGAGTGTAGACAACGGCGCGTTAAGATAGGTGTTTTCGGGAAGGGGAGGAGACGAGGGCAATTTAAATAACTGATCCAATCCTAGGTATATATATATATATATATAACGCTGTCAGGGCCTAAGTACGTAGGACCACGAAGGGTCAACAGTTTTCAGGTATATCGTCACGACGTTTGCGCGAACGAATTAAAAATGTAGTGAAACGTCATATGGCGGACGTCGAATGTTTACGCAGAGTTAGTCGGGCGCAATCGATTATTTACGCCCATCGTTTTGTGTCTCGAACGTCATTGGCGATTGCGTACGGTGGTCGCAATATGCGCGTTAAATACGAGACGATCGTACTTCGATAAATACTATTAACGACGATCACGAACTACTTTGGACGGAAAATCCGATAATTCGACTGATTGCGGCGGGAAACGGATTCAATTAGCCTGGTTAAAAACCGGACGTTATTTCTACACGACGAGTTTTATTAATAATACGTCGACGTAATTGTTTTACGCGATATTGCGGTATCCGCCAGTCACCCCGCAGTTTCGCAACGAAAATCTAAGCGATCGCGTTTTTGTCGGGTGTTCGTTGTGTACAACGCCGTCTTTAAGGCGTATTCGTACGTAAGACACGAGCGGATACGTCGTCGTTTTACTAATTGCTTTCGTTGGTCGCCAAGATATTCGCCAAAATCGTGTTTTGCCGAAACAATACACGTGGCGTGACGTACGTTACCCACTAATTTGCGCGTATATCGCGAAAAAACCTCGTATTTCCTTATGGAAACTCGTAAAACCGTCGACGTTTAGGTTGGAAAAAATCGAGTTACGAAAATCGTTGAACGACGTTTTCCCGAACACCTACTTACCGTATCCGCGTATACGAATCGTTTTATAAATATTCGGGTACCATGACGTCGCGAAATTACACGAATAATAAACGTTAACGAAGTTAAAAATAATTACTCGACGGTTTGTTTCGTTTTTTTTCGTCGAATACGACCCATGCTAAATAATCTCTGTATGTTTTCGTTTATCTCGTCGATACGTTTTTCTAAAAAACGACACGGTGGTACCCACCCAAATGTATATACGCACGATATCTCGTAACCGTACGCATATATGTGCGAGAATCTACGCGAAATCATTTTTTACTTAAACGTTTATATTTACGGTACGTCGGTGTCAAAATGATCGTACACACACGCACGAAAGAAACGCAAACTGGGATTCCATAACGCGACTTAAACAGTTTTCGCGCGAATTCCGAAACGTGTTGTTTACTGCATTTTACAGTAATCCATCGAATTTTAAATCACATTTTGTAACGCCAAATTACGTAGTACGAACTTACGAATAACTCGTGAACTATTAATCGCGCGACCAATAAAGTTATCTCAGGTGTTCCGCGGACTCTAAAGTACATTTTATAACTCCGAACGGTTAACGCGTTTACTCGAGATTAACTTAAAGGTTAAAACGAAAATACCGGTTAAATATTCGTACGGCTACGCGTGGTGAATACTACGTATTATTTATAATCGTTTCGTAATTATTTTATTGTTGTTTTAAGTCTCGCGTGGTCGATTGTACACACCCACCCGGAATATCGTTGTACGGCCTTTGAAAGGTTTACGGCTTGGACGGTAGATACACGAGCACGTTATTATTATCCTCAGATAGTCATTTCGTAGATTTCGGAGTATAATTCGAACGGAAAATGTATATATACGAAGGGCGGCAAACTCGTAACTACGACAAATCGTACGCCGTACAGTAGTACAACTGTTTTTAAATGTAAAGTATATTGGTTGTTATTATATTGTCCTTACCATTGTGCCGTTACGTAATAGAATTCTACGGTAGAACTAGAATAAAATATTAACAATATAGCGTATAACCCGACCCTATACATATACATATATATATAAATATCGGGAACAGACAATGTGAACGTATTTTTTCTATTCGACAATAATGGCCATGAAACTTGGCGGATCGTATTTAACGGTGGAAAACCTAATTTCCGGTGGGTTAAATGGGCGAGCCAAAGATAAAAAAAAAAAACGTCAATCTAAACGTGAAACGAACAATCGACGAACGTCCAAAAACCGTGAATACGTTTTCGATAAACGCTGCGACTTAATTGTGGGGGCGTATTTATGTCGAGATTGGATGGACGAGGAGAAGATTTAACTATAGCTCGTCGCGGAAAATAATAATAGGTTTATTGTGTCGAACGGTTTTTGGATATTTAACGCGTTCAAAAAAAAAAAAATTCGACGAAAACGTACGTTTCCATCGAGCAAATATCGAAATTCGTAAAATCCTTATATAACAAACGATAATAATTGATATTGGAATACGATTAGAAATATCGCGTTTCGTACGTGTACTAGTATGTAATAAATCGTTGGAAATAACGAATACGATCGATTTATCGCGTACACAATTAAACAACCCGATAGTATATCGTTTTACTAAATACCCTATCGGTTTATCGCGCCTATAATCGCGACATTATATTTTTTTGTATCATCCTAAATATATATATATATAGTTTAACAATAGCTAATTTCATTTTGTTTATGGTTTTAATAGACGCCGCCGTTCGATGATACACTTTTAATCTAGCAGCGGTAAACATTCTCGAAATAGCACTCGGCAACGAATACGCGTAGATCTCCGTGTCGATTATTTAACGTAACATGTTTCGAATTTTTCGACGACGACGGCGTTCGCGCGTCCTGCCGACTCGAAATCCGGGTTGCCGAGCCGCACACAAATCGTAATAATCTCATCGAACGTTACACCGCGATCATGGAAGTGCAACCGGAAATGTCGCGTCAACTTTATTCGTCGGTAAATGTCTCCGTAAAACGGCGAAGTTTTTAAAAAAAATCGCGTACGAATACGCGTGTTCGTAACAAACAAAAAAGAGAGTTGGACGCACGTTGGTTCCGGCGGTGAAAGTCTCGTATCGGATTTTATAGCGACGCGGGCGTCGTGGGTGCAGCGTGCGCGACTTTTGAAAAGCCGATGTAAACGAAACGCCACTTTCGGCCGTAATCCAATCGACCGGGGCGGGTGCGTGTAAAGTAAGACGCGACCACGAATACACCGAGCGTATATTATTAGTATTCGTTACCGATAGGCACACGGTGTACACACACGCGGGGGCGTCCGTCGGTGCGGGGCACGTATCCCGTACAGTTACCGTATTTCGCTGTTACGTTACCGTCGACGGCGAGAAACACGGCGTGGAAATATTTTACGAAATTATATACAGACGTGATTTGCCCGAGTTTCGAAACAGGAGTAAACGGATGTCGGTGTGTGTCTACCTAACGGTCGACTAATGCCGAAGAAGAGAGGTTGTACAACGGTGTTTTCGACGTTTTTAAACGCGTACACCGGTCGCGTTACGACGGGGACACTCGGGTACGTTTCGCGTTGCAAACGGTTTTCGTCGTCCGAGAATCCCGTGTCACGTACGAGAAAACGAGCCTGTGAACGTTGTTCGAATCGTCGCGGTTAGGTAGACGACAATGGTCAACGGCGAATGGACATCGGTAAACGGTTCGGACGCCCCCCGTAATTAGCGGTCGTTTTACACCGGACACACGTGAAACAACGTCGGAACGGAACGTAATTGTCGAGCGCGTCGTCTCTGGTCCACGGGTTTTGCGCGCCGGACGTGTAACGTTTCTGTTTTACTCGCGCCGGCCGAAATCGCCGCGTACGTTTTGGCGAAGCACGCGAAACGAACGTGCCGAATTCCCTCGGACAATTCGAACATTTCGCCGAATCGCCCGGAGTGCCGTAATAAACGTCGTCGTCTACCGGTGAAACTGAGTGATGGAATCCCTACTACGGTCTCGAACGCAATAAACTACGGGTCGATTAGGCGTTATCGTAAACGACGTCCACTGCGATTTTAAAGCTTTCTACTTTCTAGACACGCGGTATACATTTATTGTGAACTCGTGCATAACGCGTGTTTGGTATGTTTACGTTCGTGTTCCAGCGCGTTTAACTGACCGAAATCCAGGTCCGAAGTCGGACATGGTCGGCCGTACGAGCACTGTTAAAGCGCGGAGAAGCGTATTGGGGATGTTATTCACGCGGCGAGGTTTATCGTCGGCCTAGTACGCTAGAGCTGGAAACTGTAGATACTACCATTAAGTTGTATTTCGCGCATATTCACGCGATTTATAAACGTATAGAGTGTTTTTTTTTTTTTTTTAAAAAGCTATAATTACGGCGATAAAATGTCGAAAGCTAAAATATAATAAGTGTACGAAATTCATCGTCCTCGTATGTTGTTATAATGTAGGCGATAAATACGTTATAGAGGCGAAATGCTAACGAGCATTTGAAAGACGAGTTCTATGGATTCCATTGATACGAATTTTATTTACGAACGACCCCTAAAATTGAACACACGTACCAAGACCTATGACAAGACGCTAACAAGATTTTCGATCGAAATTTTTAAATATATACGCTCGATTTACTCGGGATAATGAGGTCATAAATCAAAATAATTCCAATTTACGCGTGATATTTTAAAATTATACTCGAAAGATAAAATGTATTCGTCTTTACTACGGATAATAGAAATGTTTTTAATTGGAGAAATAAAATCGGTTCGAGCTCTCTAACATTTTAACAATAACTTATAAACGTAGGAATAACTTTGAGCAATTGAAAAATGTTAAAAGGTTTTCTCCCGTACAAGTTTATATAAGGAAAATATCGCGCGGAGCACAATACCGACGACACACTTTTGAACTCGGATAAAATAATATGGACATAAGGGCCATTGTTCGACGAGAATAAAATTGGATTTATTTAAAACTACGTTTATAAGAATACGAACAATAATGAAATAGTTTGCGAATAATACTGACGAAAATAAAATAATATCAAAAGTAAAGATCCCACGCTTGTTAAAATATTAAAGTCTTTAAATAATAAAAACGGGACGAACGTTCGTTTCTACCGCAATTTAAAATTCACTTTCGTAATTCAACACGAATCGTAGAACTTGAAACAATATTTATCGAAATCGGACTTTAAAAATATTTTATTCTAGTGAGAAAACATACTTTAAATAATAACGTAATAAGTATTAATTAATTGTACCGCGGTAACAGAATTACGCAGCAGTTTGTGTAAAATCTCGTTTGGTGTTTGACGAATATTTAAGACGCAATTTGTTGAAAAATTAAAATTGACTAAACGTAATATAATGTAAAAACAAGTCTATACATATACTAGCTGATCCGGCAGACGTTGTCCTGTTTGTAGGTACGCGATAATGTTGGTAAATAATATACGAAATTTTGTTTACGATACGTGTATCAATTCGCTATTATAAATTTTTTATTTTAAATACATCGGGCATTAACAAACAGGCATGTCGTAAAACGTTTTTTTATTCGTCTTAACGGTAGATTATCAACGATATTTCTTGTTAGTCTATCAAGTGGTGCATAAATAAAAACGTTCGATGGTTTTCCAACACGCGAGCACGTGACACAATATACGGATGTTCAAGAGCCAATCCGCATATGATCACGGTCATCCATGCAACTTATTTATAGTCATCGCAAATGGCAAACGTATCGGAAACCGTTTGAATTGATGCGTCGGTGAATATTGTCGGAACGCGTGGCAATAACGCATTGTCTTCTCCGAACATTACGTTTAATATTGTCGCTTCGATTCCCGTAATTATCGCAATTACTAATTTCGTTCCATCGCAAAACCGTTTGTGTTTCGAAATTATAGGCGAACCAGTTTCGCGAATGTAAGTCGCGTGGTAGAAATCCTGGTAAATCGAGCGAATTTATGAATTATAATTTACAATTTCATTTTCGTCCGACGCCGAATCGATCGATTTAAACCAAATTTAATTCGTAAGGCGATGTTTCTCGTATTGTAAAGTCGATTCCATCGACGCGGACATTTTTAGCAGCCAAAATCGCTCGTTCACACGGCCATCGACGGTTACTATGATTGGCGCGTATACTTGGAAAAACGCTTTCTATTTACGCAATTTTCGAACCGACGATGTAACGAAAATCGCAATTTCGTTAATTACCCGTTTTCTTGACACTCCCTTTTTCCATCACCAATACCCAGCAATTGTTCGGAAAGTAAATCTTCGGCAGATAAATCATTGCGTAATGTAACACGCGTGTTTTTTTGTGAGTTACGACGCAAGGATATTTTCTTTTTTATTTCGGACCATTTATGAGGATTGCTGGTGTGTGCGTCGAGGAGGTGGAAGATCGGGGCAAATGGAGGTTTAAGACTAAGGTGGCCGACCCCAAATAGATGGGATTAAGGCGAGGATGATGATGATGATTTCGGATCATTTTAAACACGCGTCGATTTCGTTCGCAAACGTTGAACGTGAAATAACCGGTTGTTTGAAATCAACCGACAACAAAATTCGAGCGTCAACAAAAAGTCCGTCGTTAGGATTCAAATCTTTTAGAAAATTCGATTTAACCGCTCCAATGAATGTTTATGGCCTTAACCAGATTTGCGAACGTCGGTCGCGTTGGTCCTCACATTCTTGTGAACGTATCCGCGCCATCGGGATTGTTTTCATTTTCTTGCGAATGTTGTTTTACGATTCTACGTTCTCGCACGACCCGTACGTTTCTATTTTATGCCGTAAGTGTCGACCAATATTTGATCGCGTTCTTTCTTTTAGCATATTTCTTAAAGTCTTTGTACGTATATATAATTTTCGAGTGTATTCCGTTATCGATTTCCAACGTTTATTTATTTTCATTTTATATCGTTCGGTATTTTTTAACTAAATAAATCGCGAGTAAATAAATATTAAACGGCTGTTTTCGTCGAAAGTAACGCACGTGACCAAACGCGTGTTTGTTAATTGTTAATAACTTTAGCGGGGCGTTACATAGAGGGTCCGACACAAAGCTAACGTCTCGACTATTTAAATATGTTGAAAATGAATACGACTTCGATCTATCGAGTCGTTCAAAAGTTACACAAATTGTAACAGAATACATTCGATAATTATATTTATACATATACACGTATATTCACAAGGTCGTGTGTTTTTTAGCAGAAATATTTTAATATTAACATAATACTTGACAACTGAAATCTCGCACGACATACTTACCAAACCCAAATGTTGTACATATTTTTCTTATGTAATTGCGCGCATATGATGTTTAAAATTCCAGTATATCTAAACATATAATAACGTAACTAAATTAGAGTTATCTGGTGTTTAGTAAATCCAATTTGTCTGTTTTTTGCGAACATAATAAATGAATTAATTTTATACGAAGACGATAGATAACGCTTTTTCGTTCTTTTAATTATATCGTTTGCGTTTTCTAATTACTAAACTCCAATATTTTCAATATTAATACTCGTCGGACTGTTTAGATTGTTTTCGCACAAATCAACAATTATCTAATCGCTATTTATATGCTCGGAAAAAAAACGTTTTATAAAAGAGTCCTCATTAATTAATCGTACATAATGAAACGGTCGAAAATTATATTATTGACTTTTCCGCGAACACCCGAAAATCATACGCATCTGATACCTACGCGATAATTGGCGTGTTATTAACTATTGCGCGTCGAAACGTCCGAATATTATTAAGTTATTCGCGAGCATAATTCGTTTAAGTCAAGCGACCGGTCTAAAGCGATAAAATTAGAGAACGTGGCCGTATTTGCGACTGACCCGATGGAAGGCATATGAAATTAATTAACCGGTTACTTCGAATTTAATTACGATTCGTTTATCGTATTCGTGTGTTCGTTTCTTATTATCTAACCGACGAGAAAATCTAAATCGTATACCTTATTCGGTATTACTGCGATACGTTTGAACGACAACGATCGGTAAAAACCTTTAAACGTAAAATGATATTTTAGCCAACGATTTATTTATTTTCGTACGTTGTTTTTAAAATACGAGTCGACCTTCTGAGTAATTAAAAAAAACACGATCGTTTAAAAAATATTGGAGACTTTATACGTATTAACGAGTTTAAATTTTTTATAATCTCTAAATTAAACCGATTTCGTCATGTTTAAATATAAAAATGGTGGTGAAAACTATATGTAAATAAATAAATATATATATACGTTTAAAAATCTAATTAACGTATATTTTTCGAAACATTACGATTTTAAACAAACATATCTGTGTATATATATATGTATAGACATATAATAAACACGCGGATACAAAATTTAACGCTCATCGTTTACGTATTTTTAAACGAATTAGAAAACCATAACTGTACGAGGGTTCGAGAGATTTGCTTATAAATATTAATTATTATTGGAATAAAATTACGACCTAATTAAAAGTTGTTAAACCTAATACGCGAAATGAATCGTAAAAATAAAAACGATAATTAATCGAACGAACGTTTCGTTTATAATTATTTATCTCGATTAAACCGGCGGAGCGTATAAATAAAAATTATACGCTTTTTGAACACGATTACGAATTCGACGAAACGAATCGTAAAACTCGCGATTGCATTTAGACGGACGATACGAACGTAATTTCAATAAATAAGTTTAATCTAACGGAACACGAAAAACCAGAAAAATACCGCCGCGTTGCGTCCATCGAACGGACCTACGTTCCTTCGTACCTGTTGCGGGCGCCGTCGCGACTAATTAATAACCGAAGTGCAATCGACATTAATTAGTCGCGGCCGGATAACGATTTTCGTGCGAAATAATGTAACAATCGACCCGGCCGTTTAAACGATGGAACCCTTGGCCGCTTTAAATGAGTCGCCAAGAAGGCCGTAAAACATACTCGGTCCAACTTTGTATTACGACGATGATAATTCTGTATATTATTTTTACGAACGGTTTAACCGAAGCGGTTTCACCGTAATCGTACGAAAACGTCTACGCACATAACAAAATGTTACGCGTATAGAACGCGCGATCGAAAATCGTTAATCGTCGACACGCGATGGCCAGACATTGTACACGACGACATTGTCGATCCGCGTTTCCCCGTCACGGCGCCTGTCGGTAATGCGGAAATTCCTACGCTACGTCCGTGGCGGATTCCGACTAACGAACGATTCTTCACGATGGTCGCTCGAAGCTAATTAAAACGCAAATTAGGCGGTACATTATAATATACGACGTCACGCGTTACGTACTGTATTTGAATTCGTTGGCTGGTCGCGCGTTATCTATTTACGCGGCGCGTAATAAACGTCTCGCCGACTGTAGCGGAAATGGCGCGAACGCGGTTTTTATTAAATTATCGCGGGCGCGGTTTTTTTTTGTTTACACGACGACCCGCGTTATGTCGTTAATCCGGTCCGGGCCAATAACAATAAAGAATCATAGACGACTCAGGAAGAGTATAACGGTTTACCGGGTAATGAGTACAATCGTTAGCCACGTCCGCGTAATAGAAACCTGTTGGCTTCGCAATCGCATCGTGGCGACGATGACATTCTAGGACCATCGAGTCTTCCGGTCCCCCCTGGAAACCCGCGGTACTCAGAAGTTCACCAAATCCCAAGACGTCGTAAAACCGTATCGAATAGATTCTATAGGTTTAAACCATCCCGGTGTACCTACGACGCGTTCGCGAAATCGTATTATAGTTATATTTCGTATTTCAACATTCGGTTAAAATGGCTACGCCATTTAATAAGAAAATGGACGATTCGTGAACCGCATTATTGGCTATAATTATGATTTATGTATCGTATAACGTAAGATTCGCGTTAGTTCGTATAAAAATAAAACATTTGCGACCTGTAAGATTCGTACCGTTGTAATGTTATTCCCAAAGCCACGGGGCGGATAGTTTCGGTGAAAAGACGAAAAAATTATAGCGAAAATGTCGGCGTGGGGAAGCGTTAGGTTTTGTAGTATTTTCTATCGGTTGTTATTGTTTTGCGAATCGTTATTCTTCATTTGAAAATAGCGACAGTAATATAGTTATTGTGCAGGTTATTTCGTCAACTTTAATTGATCGTCGTCATTCAATATCTCAAGTTTGTTGACGTTATCCAAAAACTGGAAAAAAATTAAACCGAATGTGATTCGTACGAAATAACCGCCGCAAAATATAAATAACGAAACGTCGCCGCAAAAATAGAAGCTATTTCAAAGTATAGTTTGGACGTCCTCCAATCTCTTATATCGTTATAAGGATACTGCCGAGGTTGTTACTTATTTATTGCTCGTGTAGCAGGCGCGGGTAATATTGAATTACTAATTAATTATTAAGCGTTTACGCGCCACATTATATTACGTAAGATTCCGTGAAAAAACGAGTTATTATATTCGATTTAATCGAGGGTTTAAAAAACATAGGCGTATATTATTTAAATGATTCTCGATGATATAAATAAAACGTAATTTTTGTATTTAAATTTATACTCGCCGGTCACGACGTAATTAACCACGATTAGACGACGTTAATACAAATCTGATACAAATAATCGTTGACGGAGCACTCAAAGCTATTTTTGATTATTACGATATTATTTCCGTCAATTAATTGCAACGACATATCCAGTGGCTCGATCAAGGTGCAACGGGTGGAGTGTGTAAATAACGTTCATAGAAACTCGTCGAACATTGCGAAAAAACAAACGGTAAAATTGCCGACAATTTCCATTATTTATTAAACGGATAATCCGCGAAAACGATATTCAATGTGAATAATCGCAATCGTTTTAACGACGAGTTAAACGATACTAAATTTACGTTTTACAATTGTAATACACGCGCGTTTTTAAAACGATTTTATGGCATAGAATCAGCGTTTTAATAGAGCAACGAATAACTTAAAAGTGTGCGTAAATGGGAAATAATAAAAACCTACAGAAATGATTTAGTTTCAAAAATAAAGTATCGAACTAACGACCTAGGCCGAATTGTCCAATCCATGCGCGAAGTCGTACGGAATACTTCGAACATAAAATATACGCGGCAATTTTGTTGTTATTGTTGCGTTATTATGACTTAAAACGCACATATTGTCGCGTCAATTAACATTTTAGAATATTAAATAACGATTTACTTGTTTTCGCAAAAAAACAACGTATCCGGCGTGATCAGACAGACACTATCAGACTCTTACTAATGATGTAACAAGAAATAATATAACGAAGTTGAAAATGTAATCTAACCTATACACATTTGTACGTATTTTGGAAGTGCCAAGTAAACTCGCAAATCATAATCGATTAGTGACTTGTAAATAGTGATTATTAAGATTTTGATAAAATTAAAGATATTAAAATTAAGGTATTAAGTATTTGAATACAATTATTACTAAGGGAAACGTAATTAGAATATTATTGAATTTAATGGGACGATACTTTTTAGTTGAACCTTTATTGTTGTTTGTATCATCCGCACAGAACACGAATCATTATATTATATATTATATGGCGATTCGAAAGAACTAGAGTATTACGAGAATATTTCGTATTTTATCAAAATTATTTCAATTTTAAAAACCACTATTCCACCGAAATTATTAAGTGGATTATATATATATATATATATATATATACGCCAGTCTGTTTTCGAAGAGAAATAATATTAACATATATTTAGCTTAATATGATAAAATATTAATTTATTTATAGTAAACGGCACAACCGCAAATGTCCATGACCCAATAGGCATCGTTCTTTTACGGTCAAATATTAAATATTCATTTGCGCGGCTGTTTCTTCAAACTGACGTTATTAGAAAAACGTTTAAATAATAAAAATCGATTTTTACCGCCCCTCTTAAACGTCCTTTAAACGTTGGAATTCGAATTTATCTAAATCTAACCGATTCGCGTTATTCAATCGTAATATTTTCACCAAACGAAATTTCGTTTTAGTTCTTATTTGACGTATAGAACACGTATTTATTAGGCGTGAGTGTTTCGTTTTATTTCAGAGTCAGGAACTCGTTAATGTTAGTTCGTTTTTCAAAATTATATTTTTATAATTACTATTTTGTCAATTATCAAAATGACGAATATATAATTTTAATGCCTGACCAAGGCGATCAACCAAGCTAATCGACACGTATGAAAAAAAAACAATGGACACGTTTGTATAAATATCCAAGCGTACAGGTATCCGAAAATACGGACGTAGAAAAAGAAGACGACGCGCCAAAATGTTAAAATCGGGTTACTTAATCTGAGCCATTGTTCGGAATTCGGCGATAATGCGATGTGTATTATAAATCGAGGTTTTCTTATTAATTATTCCCACGATGTAAAATAGAATAATACTTTCGAATTTACGACGACAATAAAAAAAAAAATAGGAGAATATTTTATTTTATAGTTGCATCACGACGTACGTTTCATAATTCGAAACAGACTCGTTTCACCAATGCCATAATGGCGCGTACATTTCCGAACGCGCGTTTTAGAAACCAATTCGGGAACCGAAGTAAATACGAAATGGGCGTCGCGCGCGCTTCTCCGCTACATTACGCTAATTAGCGACGGACGTACGATACTTGTTAGAATTTACATTATTACTTTCGTTTTCAACAACGTCGGCGGTGCTTAGTGGCCCATTACAGCGACATTTTACGGCCGCAAACGTCCCTTATTACTATTAAACGTTGGCTTCTGGAACGCGAAATTATCGCGGCATTTTTTAAACACGTTGTCACGCAACGGCTAAGATCGCGAACACTCGATCATTGTAGTGTGAAAATTATCCACCCGAGTTACGCGTATAGCTTGCGGTTAGGTGAATTGTCACCACGATCAAGAACACGGTGCACCGGAGAATATACTATAAGGCTGGCGAATTCAACGACGCGCCCGCGAAACGATTATCCGCCATCCGCGGCGATCTATTCGTAATTTTTCGAGAACATAATACGGAAAAAATTCGTGTTTTCCGTTAACATTAGCGAAGACGCGATTGCGCTTTACGAAATTAAAAACGACGAAATGCTACCCGACGGTTTACAAGATACGTATCTGACATATATATATATATATATACGATAGAGTTATTATATTTTGTTTATAGCCAAATGTGACATCATTTCTCGTTGTCGCGCATGAGTGGCCATCGACCGGATCGGAGATCGTCTTTACGTTAATACAAACGTATTATTTTGTACGTGTAATATGTGACAAAAAAATAACGAAATCGAAGAAAACAAAAAATTATAATATTGTAGCAGGCGATACTCAAGGTTGGATAATGTAAGTTTAGTAATGACAATTTATTTACGTGGGCCGCAACGCCTACCCACAAAAGTATGTAAAAAAACGAAAAAACTAACGTGGTTACGCGGTACAACAACGACAACAACAACAACAACAACAACAGGTACAAAACTCGATTGTGTCGTCCGCCAAACAAAGTGCGACACGAGAAATCCATGTTAACAAAACCCACGAAAAAAACATTCGACCTACGAAAAAGAACGGGCCCGGAAGTTCAAAACGTTTTCAACGGGCTCGGATTTTAATAACACGAAGGACGAAATGAATTTTCTTTGTATAGTCACGACACGAAGAGAAGCGCACGAAATTGGGAAATTTGGCAACGTCGGGAAGACGAAATTATATTTTACGTATGGAAATTGATCGAAAGAAAAAGCGGAATTATTAACGATTATTATTTGACAGGTGGGCGGCTCCACCGATTACGAACGGCTACCCGTATATGATAACGATTACGTGAATAACGAATGGAAGACAACGCGTTCAAAACTTCTTCGAAACGAGAACATCCAGAAAGAAATAGTAAATACGTCACTAATACACGTTGGTCGGTTATTAAAACATTTTTGATGAAAGTGAGAGTGAACAAAGGACACACAATGTTTTTACAATCAACTTGTTTCACATATTTTTAACGCAAGCCAATGTAGTCTTGTATATTAACAAATTCAAAACAATTGTAAATCGTTTACAATTTCGTACAATGTTCGTCGCGTTCGAAAAATATTAAACCGAATGGAATATTATTATTATTAGTTAACAGTATGTAACGAATTTCTAACTTTTGAATGCCCTTGAAAAATGTTGATATCGTATATCGAACGAATGGAAAATACAAATCGGTATCGAACTGGCTTTCTGGAAAATCCACAATCGTTTGAATACGTCGAGTATATTTGACGTATATTCAACGGCGGTTTGAAACGTCACTTTTATTCCGTCGAATTTGTCGTTCGTGCAATGGCTAATAAGATTAGGTAATAAAATACCTTGTCCTTGAACGATTTCCGTCGCTCAAACGCATTCCCGGCGATAATGCGTATCTTTTTGAAATGAAAACGTTGAACTACTTGAACTCTCTACACGTCCAGGAAATCAACACGTGTGGCGGCACGGTGTTTTGATTTTATAGTGACCCGCTGAACTTTCGCGTAATATTTTACGCATAACGGTTGGGGTATAGTTTCTAGGGTTAATACCCAAATACTTTGGTTAGTTAAATTTATATATATATTCACCACGTTAAAAGTAATGTATACTCGATTCGATTTTTAATTTTTTTTTTACCATCGTAGCATTGTAAATCTTGTATACGTAATAGGAATATTTATCATTCGAACGCTGTGTTCACGAAACTCGAAATACACGTTACGAATATTGTAATAGTCGCAAACATCGGCGAACTGACGATTCTTTTTAATAATTACCCGGTAGACATTTATTGCGTGCGGAAGTCAAACGAGTACGCTGCGCGATTATCAATTGCGTTTCGTACATATTGAATCGTATAAGTGAATTACACAATAACGCCATTTCCGTAAACCATTCGATCAAATCTTCGTCTTATTTCATTGGACGGAACGCGAGTTCGTTTAAAATGGTCGACATTTTTTCGTTGATAGTATTTACACACTATTAGATTATTTTTTGATTTTAGATTTTAAGACAATTTTAGTAGTTTTATAAGTTAGCTAAAAATTCGAATCTATTTTTAAATTTAATCGTTTTTTTTTGTAGCTAAATTTAATCTTCAGATACAATTTTAGTTGAATGTAGTTCAAGTTGTATCGAATATATATTATATTTATAATACGCGTATTATATATTGTATTTATATGTATCAATGTTCTATATATTACAAAATAATTATAAATTTATAGAATTTATTAATTAAAAATAATATAATCGAAGGATTTTTTAAATACAATATATAGTATTGTAAGGGTTCTAATTATAATACATAGGGATCGAATTAGTACTTGTTTAACCTGATCTGTTACTAAACAATAACGTAAACCGCGCCTTAACCGTGATCGATTTTCGAAAGTTATCTGGAAACATATGCCGCTAAAATTTAAAATACGGCACGAAAAATGTCCGCAAGGTACGTTTAGATTTTCAAAAAACTTTTAAAAACGTTTATCAGAAAAAAAAGGTTAGGACCGAGGATTCTAATTCGCGAATGAAGTCGTTAATTAACCGAGGTTTACTATTAAAACTTCGAAATCCTTGAGATTCGGTTAGTTTAAATATAAAATCCGAACCGTAATTAATAATTTTTTTCATTAGAATATTTTATTTTATATTCGTCAAAAAGTATAAAGAAACAAATTATTTTAATCTGTTATTAAAATCCGAGGACCATATAATAATAATAATAATAATAATAGAATAAAGAAATCGTTTTTTCCAAACTAGCGATAAAAAACAAGCGTTGAACACGTACTCACAGTAAGTATAAATGTATACGTATATACCTATAAATATTCTATTATTTAATTATATTTTTTAACTCGAATTAGTGTAACGGTTATACCGCGAGTGCGTTTATAAGAGTTTAAAAGTTGTTTCCATTTTTAATGTCCATCAGTTTTCCATATATCGAACGCGTATATTTAAAGTCACCTAAAGAATAAAAGTTCGAAATTTTGCGCAAATAAATGTCCTTCTCTCCTCGTCCCATGGATCACAATCCAGTTGGATTGTTCAGTCTTTAAACGCGAACGCGGAACGGTTTCAAAATTGCACCAGAAAAGATCTCTCAATTTCTCGGGCAACCGCCGTAATACGTTTTTTTCGTCGTTCAGCCTCGTGACGAGCGTGTTTGTATATTTCACACGCACGACGTGCATACAACGATCCGCTGTATATTTCGTGTCTTTTGTGCCGGCGGACAACAATAAAACGCGTTGACCACCACAAGTCCGTAATTTTACAAGCTATCTATCGATAAGCGGCCATATACATACACACATATACTTGTGCCAAGGTCGTACATTTTCGCCACAGAATTCTTTGGATCCTTAAGACGAATACAATGCGCGCGTACAATGTACCGAAGTATAATATCGCGCGCCGTTCCGTTCCGTCGCGGTGTGTCCGGGCCGGCGTCGACGAAATTCGAGTCAGGTGCGTCTGCGTCTCGCGACACGTACGCGTTATGATATTAACGCGTTACCTAATGACATATAAATACGTCGCGTACGATTAATTGGTAAAACGTCGGCGTCGACGGCGACGAATCCGTCGTCATCGATTGAACAACGACGTAGAGCTGTCAGTCCACCGGCGTATCGTCCCGACTAATTCGTGCACGCGTTCGTGTTGTAAGTGTTCCGGGGAAGCGGGATGGACGCCCGTTATACTTACGTATACCGTTGTATCACGCGACGACGATGGTAATCCGTCCGAGTTGGTTACGAATTATAACCGATACTTAAATAATAATGTCGAAAACTTACCCACCCCCTCCCATAACTTAACCTCACCGTTCACGTGCCCGAATCGTAGTCCATCTTTACGTGAATCGGTCGTCGACACGATCCGTTTCAAATTCGTTTTCGACTTGAGCGCGTCGTTTACGCGACGTCGAATCGCGATCGCTCACCGATCATTCCGTATACGATATCGAATTTCTACGCCACATGGCGTCCACTACGCGGTGACACGGTACGCGACGTCGAATAATTAAACGAACGCCGCGATTTTGATTCGTGGCGATAAACAGTTCGGAATTCGTCGTATTCACTGGAATACACGGACGACGGTATAAAGAGGAGAAGGAGCGTTTGATGTTTTCGTTCGCTCGTGGAACGCGACGGGAGATCGATTTGAAAAACGCCACGTCGATGATAAAATAACGTTTTCGTGATAAAATTAAACGAGCTTCGTTTGTTTTTCACTTTTTCTCGTGAGTTTCGATACTCGCGAGGCTTTTCATTAGGAATGTTATTTGTACGCTCGATACGCTAATATTGGTCATATTTTTAAATTTCCGATAGATAATTGAACGATAATAATAATAATAATACGTAGGTATTATAATTGTTTTCGTCAATCCGAATTAGTTAATTTCTAACATATTTAAAAGAAGTATTCCAGAAAAATATATCGCGTGGACAACTACGTTTTTCTCGGAACTAATAACGTTTTCTTATACTACGTATTTATTTAAGGATTATTATTATTACTTTATTAAAATCGATATGTTTTACAGTTTTACAGAATTTCAATACCTACGTTCTAATTACGACTATTTGCTGTCGCATTTTTTTAAAAATATTTATTAAAATAACGATTCGCCGATATAATTAATGACGTACGTACACAAGATATACAATCGTTGTGTACCGCGTAAAAACCAAACAAAGCGTATATTTGTATAAGTAATTACATTTCCGGATCCGTCCACCACTATTATTTATATCAACGTAATACGACGCTTGTACGATTATATCGTTGATTATAATGAACGCGGTTGATTATGATAAATCTTTTAGAAACTGAATGAAATTAACTTAAAGAAAATAATCCGGTTGATTAGGAACGTTTTTCTTTTGTCCTACAACAATACGCTCGAGCACGTATTATCGCGAATAATAGCATTACGGCGCTATTATAAAATAATCCGACCCGTAAGGAGGAGTCTTCGGTATCAGATACGAATGGAAGTTCCAAACATCCGTTTCAGTTTAACATTTTATAATAAATTAGTGCACCGGATTACCGCGACAATTTCTAACACGTTCGTGCGTGCGTACGGAGTCCGTACAAGGAGAACGAGAAATTTCCGGAATACTTAAACGCGTTACGACGACGTTATTAATATATTTATTAATAAACGTGTTTGCCCGAAAAACGAGTGTAGAAATCTGGACGAATAAAACGCAAACCAGTGTTCTAATATAAATCGCTTGTGTGGTTACATTGTCCGTCACTCTGTACGATTATTACTTTGTTGTACAATACGTCTTGATAATTATCGGTAGTTTTAATATTAAACCTTTTTTTCTCGCAATTAACTAAGTGCACCGATACGTGTTGAATATCGTACACCAATTTTTCTCTACGAATATAGCTATCTATATACGTTGTTTTGTTTATACGAATATAGATTCGTCTACGAGTACAAACGAAGTTTTACAAACTCTTTCTCTCTCTCTATGCTAAATTTAACTTCAGTCTATGTAGTCATTGTACTATCGTCAGCAATTTTTTCGTCTTGAGATTAGCGTATTATAACGTAAGTGTGTCATAGAATATAAACTCCCACCGTCTCCTAATATAATATCGCGAAAAGGATTGCGACACGAAGAATCCGTCTTATGCTCGCGCATATAATATATTCTATTAAATAAATGTTTATTCGACAATTTAATCGTCGAATATTTTATATATATATCAGGGACCTCCATATATATTTAGAAAATGGTTAGGCGTTTAGGAAATAGATTTAGTTGCACCTCGTCGAAATTACAAAAAAATGACGTTTATATTTAAAAGGGTTCCTAATCGGTTAGTTATGTATAGCCGTTAAGTTATCACTATAGTCGTAGTACTCTCCAGTTTAGCGTATTATCGTAAATTATATTGAACTACATTTTAGAAAGTATAAACCATATAAGGTTCCGTACACCGGTACTCGTGCGTCATAAATTTGTAAATAATATTCGATATTCGTCGAGTTAAGTCGTTACATATAAATCGGTTTCTAGTTATTATGGTCGAAATTTGTTCGTAAAATATCCTAGAGCCTTTGCGAAAATGTGTGACAGGGAATGGAGGAATAGCATTTGAGATCCGTTCCCCACGACCTTTATAGATCGTAGACGAGAAAGTATGTGAAGAACGGCGAACTAGAAATCGTATATACGCGATGACGTAGTTTACGGCGAGGGTGTTTTTTGAACGCGATCATTTGATTTCGAACGCGATCCGCGTTTACGGATTTGGATTAAAAACGGAAAAAGTCGAACGTAATGTTTTCGGGGACACGAGAAAGCGATTTGGCAAGGTTCGACTCGAGTCGGCGAAAATTAATCGTTACGGAAACCATATTTTAATAATTAAAGATAAGACGACAAATTGTTTGAAGTGCAATTTTGCGAGCGCGCGAAAAATGTTTTAAGTAAATCCAACGGTTTCTCGATAAATTCGATACCAATTAAATAACTAATAATGTCACATAAAATAAGCAGGTATACATTTCGTTACAATCTACTTAACGGGTTTGCGCGATGCGTAATACGTGTATTTAGTTGTCTTCGCATATGTCTTACCCGTACCGACGCACATGTATAGCGCAGACGTCGTAAACAAATATATATAGTTTCAAAGATACGCGCATTTAAGATGATTAGAAATGTATGCATTTCTCTCGATATATCATGTACGGTGATAGACTTAGAAGAATCAGACATCTACGTAACGCGTACATATTAGTATATTAACCACGGTATAGTTTAGCAAATGTGTATGTCAATTGCGCGCCGATACGAAAAAAAAAACCGTCCGATTTGGAAAATATCGTGTTTATCGTAAAATTTTGTTTAATCAGGTTAGGATAAATTTTACAAGTTAGTGGATTACGTTAAGCTTTAGTTACAATGTTAACAAATGGTTAGTGCGACCACTTCTCTTTACTTGCACGGTACACGTCCGAGCGATAATCAAATTACTCGTAAATCCGTTGAAGCGTGTCCACCGTAATTAAGTTGACGGCGTCTCCTCACAGAATACGCCAATCTGTTGTCTGTGGAATTATAACAAGCCCTCTGGATGCACGACGAACCGATTTCTACGGACATTCTACGAAACTTTGTTGAATTTGTTGAACAATTCCACCTGATAACTTCCCTTTAGAAAAATAACCGATTTCTTGGAAGGTTTTACGACATTTTCGAATGCTCTGAGCTGTTGAAGGTTCAACGTTAAACAGTCGTTGTAAATCACGCTGAACGGCGATGACAGGCATTTTCAAAGCGATGTACACAAAACTCCTTTTGTTGCTCCATCGACAACAACTAATTAAATCACGGCATTCAACTAAGGTGCACTTTATCGTAACTTATCGGCAATCGATAAAAATTTAATAACCCCACTTTTCGGACGGTTGGTGTTTCGTTTACCACAATCTATTAGTTCGAGAGTATATATAGTTCTTTAAAATCGGACGAATCATTTCGGAACACTTTGTATATCATCAGTAGTAAATTATAATTCGCGAAAATAATTAAATAAAATTTTGGTTATTTTTGTTACAGGTCATTTTAAATTCGATCACAATCGTTTTTATTCATTTTTTTTATGCGGAATCTGTCGGGTGCACGTAGACTGCGAAAAAAATATATCGTGTTCTGGTACTTTGAGAATTTTTTCTCGCATAATTACTTTTTGTCGTTATGTTAAACGTGTTCACGGAAACGCTTAATCGTCATTACATTTTCAAATTTAAACGTACACTGCGTATAGGCTGCGCATACGTGCATATTATGTAGCTTTGAATTGTTTAAAACTCTACGAGTGTATGATAAAGAGCGTAAATCACCGTGAAAACTTAACTATAGACCATAGTATGGATAAATCTGTTTTATATATATATTTTTTTTTCATTTTCCAACCAATATAGGTTATTACCGAAGTTTAGTAATCGAGTCGATTATTCAATACAGTTTGTATGCAGGTAAGTTGTATTTGTGTCACCGTCCGTTGGTCCACACCAAAGGGAAAAACGAAAGAACGCCGAGAATATTAAACTATTCGTATTTAAACGTTCATAGATGTATTATTATTATTGTGTTTGTAATTCTATTGTAAACTTATTTCGCGTGATTTAAATTATCGACACGTCGTATAGTATACATGTATAATTGTCACAAACTTTCCCTTTAAATCGCCACTAATTTACGTCGTTTTTGTTCCATACATATGTACGTCATTGTATTTCTTTAGTGAACGGTTTTCATTTTATGGCGCGTATTGACTAAAATAATATATCGCGATTGTCCGCGAACTCGAATCTTGATATTTGTTAATTGATTATTCCTACCCCCAAAAAAAATTAATTAAAATTAAAAAATTTTTTTTTAATTTTATATTTATGAAACGCGAATAGTTTAAAAAATATATTTAAATATTTACGTTCGATACTTAATTGATGTCCATTACGCGTAATTAACATATTTATATACAAGATTATTTCGTAGTCGTTTGAATAGATTTAAGACATTAACGCGCGGTTAGTCCTTTTGTTATTACCGTATAAATAAATGTCCTCGTACACTCTATCAACCAAAATAATATGCACATAGTTCAATTATCATTAAAACGAAAATTTTATCGAACAAATCCTCGATTGTTTTTTTGTAATATTGTTGGCCTAGTTTTATAAAATCCTCACGTCATTATTACAAGTATGAGTTGTTTTATACGAGAATCCGATCTGTCGAACGCGCTCCGAGTATACGTATACATATATAAAATTATGATTTATTATAATTTATTATAAACTTATACTTTTGGTATACGATCAGCGAATAATATCGATGACTTTTGTTTATAGCGAACTTATAAATTACACGCTAGTATCTGTGTCGGTATATACGATTAAAATCCGTAAACAACAGTTTTTTTAGATTTGTACGTCTAGACATCATTTCCGAAACAAATCAAGCGTATGCATATATATATATACATTTTCATTAACGGTGGTCATATATTTTTTAAATTTAATATTATATTATTCCTGTAAAAATAATAATAATTATAAATAAAAATAATAATAAACTATAATAATAGTGTTATTTTAAGTATCTGGGTTGCATATAGCGAAAAATTCCGGGCGCAATATCACTGGGCGATAACGCACGTGTGGACGATGCGACGTGACAGTGTAAAAAATCTAATGAGGCCACGTGCAGACGATATAGACGCAGTCATTTTGTCGAACCACGTGTAAACTTGCAAACAAGGGAGTCGTGTAAGTGAAATGATTGTGTGACAGTCATATATTACTGGTACGCCGCATCACGTTATTGTATACGGATTTACGAGGCTTTAGAAAATGCGTTGAA
Organism: Geopemphigus sp. TES_GeoC_2020; assembly: GCA_025469175.1. Classification (NCBI taxonomy): domain Eukaryota; kingdom Metazoa; phylum Arthropoda; class Insecta; order Hemiptera; family Aphididae; genus Geopemphigus; species Geopemphigus sp. TES_GeoC_2020. Next base: position 9,731 of record JAIPRN010000360.1, on the reverse strand, counting down.
AAAAACCGAAAAAACTTCTCGCTCGTTCCTTGTGCCGCTAAAGTGTTCGTGTCCGATTATTGTCCGCGATTGGGCCACTATCGTGTTTATATTGTACGTATCCCGCGACCGTCGATAAAATATTGTAAAAATTAGCGTTAAACCGCTGGTACTGTCGCTGTCAGTTCGAACAGGTTACATAGACTTAGGGGAAATCTTACGGTCATTTGTTCAAATTTGAAAACGTTGTCTCTATACGACAGTATAATGTGACGGATAGTAACGTTTACGGTAATTAATTAACGAACGAGCCATCATAACACGTAACAATTTTAACAGTCTTACGCGATGCGCCTAAACAAATACGATTACGTTTTAGCGATTAAAATCTTCAGAAACGCGATTTAATTAGAAACGTTTATTTATTTGTACGGTCGTGTTGTTTTAAAATTAGTCGAACGACTTTGTCGACTGTTGGAGATCTAAAGCGGTTAAAGTGTTTTGTAAATTACGCGTGCATCGTGTCGATTGCCTAATGCAAGATGTTGTTAAATTAGAGGTCGTCAAATATTAAATAAATTTACTCAGCACAAGTGGCGTGTACATAAATCACGTAAACACATAATGCACGGACGACACGGTAAAATAATAATCGCGAATGGTGTCAGTGCCGTGATTGTTACCTTATTTTTCTATCAGATATTTTATGGACGGTACAATGATTCTCGAAATTTCTCCCGAAAAGCTTTAGGTATAGGCATCATATATTACGTGAACGCTTATTGAAAATGCAGCTGGCCGACAATTGTGTTTCGTTAAACGCCGGGAGTACGTCCGTATACAATTTTAAACGAAATAACCACACGAGCACGTGTCGTATTTTCACGTTTTAAGTTCGACACGCTGAATTGCCGATACACATTTATCAACAACATAAACAACGCCAGTAATCCTACGTAAGCCAGCAACGGCAGATACTTTTGATTGTCGAACTATTACGAAATTAACGTACTTGGGAGGCGTGTAAACCTTTCGAATACAACCTCAGCTTGCGCAGTTCGATTTGAGTTTAATTAACGTTACACAAACAGCGTATTTAGACGAGCAATAATCCGATAATATTTCTACAGAAAAAGAAGAGTAGACTGATTACGCAAGTACTCGATATAATATTGTTAGCTATAAATAAAACATTAATCACATTTAAATGATCGAAAGTTAATACGCGTATTTATACGCGACGAAATTAATTACGCGTGGCGCGTCAATGGCTATAAATCAAATAAAACGTATCTTCTGTTCGAGATTCCATAATATGTATTGATCCAAGTTATTTATAACCATCGATTCGATACTTATTATTCAATTAGATTACATTGCACTTAGTCACTAGAAAACACTGGCTAGCTAATCTTAGTCCGCGACCACCGACTGTGCATAGTTAATATTTAATTGTCGGTCGAATTGTTCGTAAATTAAATGTCACTTTTAAATTGTCATTACGACGTCTACATTATGAAAATGAAACGTATAATTAGTGATATTTTTAGTCACGTGCCATTTTGTTTTTTTAATCGATCCACTTTAAAATATTAAATTAGCGCGGTGTAATCGTATTTTAATTTTAAAATTGTCCGTTGGCTACGTTTATCAAAAATGATTAATATTATAGTTACTTCAGGTTGGATATGTATTGTGCCGCACATCAATTTACTAGAAACATTTTCGTATTTTCGAATGACATTGTATAATTTGTATAATTTTAGAATTTATTCTCCAGTCAGACATCCGTAAAAAACGAATAAATGTTATATTACTTTTGGTCGAAATTGTTTACTCGAAACTTCGAATTCCGTATTCGGCAATTTGAAAACGACTATAATCGTTATTTAATCATATAAAATAGTTCGTTGAAACGAAATATTTAGCGCCATCTTTGTGCTCTATTCGTAAACCGAACACCGCTGTCGTTGAATCACAGAATGGAATATCTTTGGAGTCCACCGTTACCGCAGTATGGTGAGTGATAACATTTGCGTTGGCCGCGTGATAATCGTTATCAGTAACGATCACACGTCTACAACGGTGGCAATGGACGTGATTACAACGTCGCTATAGGCCTAAATGTCGTCAGCGGTCCGGTGGGGCGTGGCGGGATAGAGGGGGTAGTGATCGGCCGACGTGTGTTCGGGCGCCGCCGCCGATGGTCGACATTCGCCACTCACCAGTCGCCGTCGAGCAGCAGTGTAAGTGAGTGTTTTGAATATACAGTTTTTGTTGTGCGCGTTCCCGTTTTTCGTGGTTTCATTATTTTTTTTGCGGTGTATAACGTGTTCCGATCCGTTAACGTTGGGTCCTTTTAATCGTGTTTACACATATTCGAGTGTGCGTATTTGTGTGTGTGTGTGTGTGTATGTATGTGCGTGCCGTCGACCGTGTTTCGCGTGAAAATCGTCGAATACGTGCGTATCCCGAGTCAGTGTGTGTGTGTGTGTGTGTGTGTGTCGCTCGCGAACGAAAAATACGTTTCGTCGTCGTCATAGCGGTTTCGATCGCGCCGTCGCCGCTGCCGACGTGATGCCGGTCGATTCGCGCGGCCCCCCGTTACGGTGAATCCCGTGCGAATCCATTCCACTCCGAAGACGGCGAGGAAGAAGAGTGGTCGCTCGACGGGTTTTTCCTTACTCTCGGAAAACAAACACCGGAACGGCGGACCGCACGGGTAACCGGGTGTATCGATCGGGTGATGCTGTCGTTGAACCGCGGTAGTCGTCCGGTCACAACCGTTGCCGTACCGATAACGGTTACACACGTGGAATCGTGCTAGCGGTTGTAGTAACCGGCAGCGGCGGATTGAGCTCCCGGAACAATGCCGGCCAGTGGCCGCGGGCCACCGGACCCGACGGTCGTAGCCGCGGCCACCGTCGCGGTCAAAAAGACGTCGCTAGAGAGCGGCGACGATTCGGAAGAGGAGAGCGAAATCCTGGAGGAGAGCCCTTGCGGCCGATGGTTGAAAAGACGCGAAGTGGTGAGTGCTTTATTTCCCACGGCGTTTTTACTTTTTGTTTATTTCGCGTATCGTTCTCGACCTTTAATCGTGCGAACCGGTACATACATCTCGAACGACCTGTCGCCACTGCTCTGTTTCTTTGCCGGTGTTTGTAGTAGTAGTAGTAGTAGTAATTGTTGTATAATAGCGGTTAGATCGTTGGCGAATGACGGATCGTTGTAAATCACTGATAACCGCGGTATGGTGATAAGCCGGTGTTGATAGGCATGCGTTACGAATCGAACACGCATATTTCGTCGTCGTCACTACGGCTACGCTTCCGCCCTCGACGGTTGTCGTTATTATTTGGGTACTGCACGTGTCAAAATACACGTTTTTATATATAGTAGATAACCGAGGCGGTATTGACCCGACGACAAAACCCAGACGATAATGACTAGCCGCCGACCGGACCACCCTCCCTCCTCCCCACCGTCTGACATCCAATTTAGGGAGGTATCCCTTGCTACTCGCGTCGTTTTTGTTTTTAACATTGAGCCCGTCGTTTTATTTATTCGTGTCCGTTCTCGAAATTTCGTATATATATATTTATAAACAATATACGACTGGGAGCCGAACTATAAGAACGGTACAATGTACGTTTCGAATATTAATCTCGTTTCAACCGATGCATGGCATGACGACGACGACGACCTTATACACAATATGCGCGCGTCGAAATTATAAATATATAAATATATATATATATAAAACATTGTAACGACTGAATTAGAACTAGACGTTATTAATTAATACTTTGATTATTTTATTTGACAATAAAACGAAATAAATATTAAAGATTTATACGAAACATATTACTAATAATCCATTGCGTGTACACATGTGCGTCTAGTTTAAAGTTTATTTTTAACAGAAGATGACGACCCATAAAAATGTATAACCAAATTTCACGCGTTCTTATGCATAAGTATTAATAATATATACGGATTCGCGAGAGAAAATTAAAAATTTGCGGTCACATTGTATTTTAAAATTATTTGAATATATATATATAAATACACGCAAACACATTATCCACTGCATATTGTTGGAGGTTTATTTTATTTTTCGTAATTTATTGAAAGAGAATTTATTAATTATATATATTATTATAATTAACCCATATATATATTTAGTATACTTAACAAGATATTTAGATTAATAGACGAGTTTTATTTGAAACTTTAAAGAGGTTCTATATACCACGATGCATTGATTTAAAATTAAACGTTAGCGCTATTGTTAATAGTTCACATACTTTTTAATACTTGGCCAGATAGGCGTATACAATTTTGATATTAATGGATATACCTAAATAGTATTATGCCTGGGTTACCTATATCAATATTCGAATCACAAGTTGATATTAAAAAAAAAAAATTATATATATTTAAGTATATTTTTTATTTTTAAAAATAATTGTATTTTTTGTAGAATTCATCTCATTGACCGCAGTGTATGAATTTAATCGGTATATTTTGGAATATTTGTTTGAAATGACGTGCGTGTTAGTGTGTATAATGACAGTATTTAAATATTTTTGTCGGTTTATGTGGATTAGATATTTATATTGTTCTTAATATTTTACAAGTACATATTATTGTGACGAGCTAAATTTAGAGATAGGTACAATAAATACAAAGAATGATCAATTACTCGTCTATTACGATACTGCGTAAAATGTATTAAAATGTGATAATGTTGTCTATAACACGTGGATGTTTGATTCAATAAGCCAGCGTTATTGACCTTGATCCTTTAATTAAAAACAATGTTGAACATTCAAGTCTTTGTATGAATTTTTATCGTCAACAACACCTAAAAATATATTATAATTATTTGTTCAATAGTCGACAATTGATTCAGTTTTCAAATTGTATTTTTACTATTTACTCGGAGTCGAATGTTTAAATCAGAGTTCAAATTTATTTCACGGACTTAAATGTAAAGTTTAAGGAAAAAATTGAATTAATTGGTATTAACTGACGTGTATATATAAACCATAAGTTTATAATTAAAAACCTAAATCAACATTAATGTAAAAACATGTTATGTAAAAAATGCGAATTTCCTAATCCATATTTTTTTTACGTATAATATTATTTCGTATGAATCCATGCACTTATGAAATTATACATATTTGTAATTATCGCTTAAGTTATGGCAAATTTGAACATAGTGTCAAGTCCATAGTTTAACCATTCAAAGTATAATACCGTGCAAACGGTCAAGTCAAATAGATAGGTCATAGAATATCATTCAAGTTAATTTTCAATACATTTCAATGTAGTTGCTGCTTCAATTCATTCGTTTTAATATCTGTGAAATTTATTAGGTACTTATTATCTGTTATATTTGTATTGTACAGTTTACAAAGTACAAACCTTAAAAATAAGTAATTAATTTATCTACGTGTTTAATTTTAGAAGGAATCTGATTGTTTTTAAGTGAACTTTGTGCAATGATTAAAATTAAATACATTTCAATAATCATCAGTATGTTATCGTAATAAGACGTGTCCTTGACTTACAAGTCCAATTCAATTTTTATTAGCTATTAAACTTATAACAGATATGAACGATATAAAACACATTTTTTCTTATTACATATAACTATAGAGTAGAGATGTATTGTACATTTCTCTATATAACATGTATATTGCACCTATTATATTATGTTTCATATGTCTTTCTATGCTTCCGACATTTTCGTTCATACAATTTTTGATTTTTGTTAGTATAAACCGTATTTTTAAATATATAATTTAGCAATATTTATTGGTTTAAACATGTTTCGTTAGATACATTGTTACGTGATGTTAGAACATATTTGTATTGTTCTATTTTTGAAGTACCAATTGATTGTATCGAATTTTATTAGACAATGCGTCATTAATTATTGGTTATGTATTAAATTTTAACGCACATAGATAAATCCTTGTAAATTAGCATACTCTTATGAGTGTGTTTTTCTTGTTTGTTAACTGTTATATTAGCTTGTAATATTAAATTTATTATTTTTTATTAAGTAGTGTATGTTTAGAATTGTTTAGTATTTTTCAGAAAGAAATCTAAAGTTCGTTTGGTTAAGTGTATATACTTATGTAAACTACGAATTTTTAGACCTTATAATGTATTTAATCTTCGTTGTAAATCATCATTGTTTTAAATAAAAGTTTTGAGAAGATCATTTGAATAATATGCTACCAGTTTTTTTTAATTTGCTGTATTGTGTACAACTATATTGTAGATTTACTAAACTAATACAATCAAAAGTAAGTACTTGGAAATGAATAGTTACATGTAAACTATTGTTTGAATATTCTTATTTTAGATTTTCCAGGAATTATCGTAATCAATTTTATTTTAAATAAAAAAGTTGTCGAAACATTTCAGTTGCATTTGTGTCTGAATTTGTGATGAAAAAATTGAGATTATGAAAAGCATACGATATACAATTGACGACAGATAAGTATTTATGATTTAATTGAAAATCGCGACCCACATATATAAAAAATTCTCTTCGATGTTTATGTTAGGTAAATGCTGAATACGACTGTGTTTATTTTGTTTTTTTTTTGTGCTAGAAATATTTGGAGATGTTTCAATATTAAATTTAAAATCATTTTAACGTTTTTTTTAAGAATCTTATAATATACTTTGCTTATATGCGGATATCAATAGAAGTCGATTTATGTTACGATGTCTCTAACTTAACCGCTGTGTGTGGTTGTTGAAAGTTTGTGCATCTTGTTTTATCACTGAAATTGATTTCTTTTTGTTACTTCAAGTTCCTTCACTAGTGATAGTGCCAATTAAGTTTGGTCTGTTTGCACATTGTTGCGTATACGTTATATTTATGTGTATATTTGTGTTATTAAAACGTGTTTTTACATTTAATAGTACAGTTAATTATTTACCTTAATTTAACAATGGAGATTAAAACTCATAATAATTCTAAAATTTAATACAATTTTTGATTGTAAGTTATATTTCATAAAGAAGAAAAGTATTACTTATCAACTATTATTGTTGCCAGTAATTTCACTGAAAATAGCTAGTAAATCGTAAAAATTGTAAATTTGATAACATTATTTTATATGTGGATTATAAAATATTTTTGGTTTTTGGCCAACCCTCTATCCCTTCTCCATCGCCGTTCTCCGTCGGCGTTTGTGCATTACATTCTCTTACGATCCATTAATTTAGGCGAAAACAACTATTTTTAATGCTCGGCATTTGGCATGGAAGATTGACAAGACTATTCTCCTGTCCGGTCTAGCTATTTAGCTATATCGTTTGAATTAACTACAAACGTCTTAAATGTTTTATCTTCGATCATTTAATTTATTGTTATTATAATTTGACTCTATAAAATATCAAAGAATTGGTTTTCTAGTAATATGTACAGTTTTTTGGATATGCAATGTTAAAATAAGTATGCTAGTGTTAAATGTTGGAATTTTCGTATATACAATTATAGGATAGTTTTAAAAAATTATTAGACGTTATTTTATTTAAAATTTTTTATATATATACAATATGACTTTATATTATTCTCGTGACACTAAATTATGACATTGTTTAATGTGAAATGTTTTATTGATAATTAAAACAATTACTTTAAGACGTTACTTTATTAAGTTTATTGCAATTATCAATTATTATTAATTATGTAATATGTATTTGGTTCCTCGTTTTAATTTTCATAAAACTAGTGAATATCGTTTTACGTAACATACTGTATATGTGTATTGTGTATTGTTGTATTATTAATATATGTCTCACTGGATTATTTATTTTATGTTTTCGACCTTGGTTTTCTGCGTGGTACCATTTACTTTTCGGTACCGGCATTGTAAAAATTAATTAATTATTTTACATATTCGAATGCTACAAAATGAGAAATTATTGCATTATTGCGGAAAGATAGAATATAGTAGATACCCTATGCAGAAGCGCGTGTTCAAATATCATTATATAAGCATATAGATAATTAAATTTCGAAGAAAAGTTTGTAAATTACAATTTTACTTTATTATAATAAGTTCAACTAGTAGTAAATATCGTGTTTGATATTTTCACTTCAAAATAATTCTAATTAATAATCTTAAAATTACAAAATGTATTTTAATTCTGTGATTACACGCGATAATTGAGCATAAAGAATGTTCAAAAGGAGAAAATTACAAGTACTGTAATTTTTTTTCTAAATACGTAACGTACTTTATTGTAATTTAATACAAGTAAAACGTTTTAATAAATTTTTTTTTTGGAAAAATACTTATGAATTTTAAAATTAAAATTTTTATTTTAGTAGAGTTATAAATTTAGGTCAAATACTATTTAAGACTAAATGTAAGCCTATGTAACCTAATCTACACGTATATTTCAAACGGTGAATGTAGTTTCTAATAATCATAAGAATGTAGTAACAATATGAAAAGATTAACGGGTAATATCTATGTTTGAATCAAAATTAAATATTATATTCGTAACGTATTTGTCCATCTATAGAATATATATTCATATAATTATATAGTTAACTATATTATTGATTAATATTTGTAAATTTTTACTTTTCGATTTATTTTTAATTTTAAAATTTTATAGTAATATATTTATTTTATAGTTGAAACTTTTGCTTAACAAATTTATAATTCAAGAACTTAGTGATAAGTCATTTTTTTTCCCTCTGAGGTTCGTATTTATTTTAAAAATATAATATAATATTCGAATACTGTATTTGTTATACATTGAATATATTATATAATAATTAAGAATGCTTAGATGAAGGAATGGGGTGACAAGAGAAGATAGGATAAGAAATGAATATATAAGAGGAAACATAGGAATAGCGTCGTTCATGGATAAAATGAAGGGGAATAGACTTGGTCATGTTATGAGAAGAGAAGATTTGGAAGCAGTAAGAACAGTTATGAAATTGAGCGTGGAAGGAAGAAGTGGAAGGGGAAGACCAAAGAAGAAGTGGTTGAACGGGATTGAGTGTGATATGAAGACTGCTGGTGTGTGTGTGTGTGTGATCGAGTCAAGTGGAGATTGAGGATATGGGTGGCCGACCCCAAATAGCTGGGAGAATGAGGCGAGGAAGAAGAAGAAGATAATATGCATACTTAATAGTTTTAGAATATTGATTTGATATTGTAAAATTAGATATTTGATATTTAGGGAAATTGTTACAGTAAATTACGTTGTTTATAATTTAGCTTAAAAATACTAATTAATTATTATAAATTAGGCGTTGTTAATTATATAATTTAAATATTCGAGTTAACATTTTCAAAAGTGTCCTTTTTTGGAATTATGTTTGATATTATTAATTTGTTAAAATTTATAACTGTCTTATAAACAAATATGGACTAATTATAAAAGTAGTTTTTAACATTTTTTTTGTCGTGTAAAAAATAAAAATAAACAACTTACAATAAGTATATTGGACAACGAGTTATTGTGGTTTGACGTAGATGCCTTATTGATAATAGATGTTTAAACCATAATTTCTAAGTAATTTAATTCTAAGTAAGTTCAATATACTACAATATGTGAGAACATATATATAATAAATACACACACACACATACACACACACACACACACACACACACACACACACACACACACGCACACACACACACACACACACACACACACACACACACACACACACACACACACACACACAC